>JAOTRI020139745.1:0-18814 GCA_028564885.2 Zoanthus sanctaehelenae
AGTGATTTAATACCCCTATTATCCCCTACCCTTCCCCGGGACCCAAAGGGTGGGGGTTTCAATTGACTGGTGCATAAACAGTAAACGGGATCAGTAATGATTCGTACACTTCTATGTGATTAACCTAAAAGAACAAGGAGTAAGAATTTTATCATCTTTAGCATTGCATTTCATTGAGCGTTCAGTGAATGAATGAGAAATTGAAACAAAACTTTGTATGACAAAACCTACCAATCTACAACTTGTACACCTTCACTTTACAACCTTTCTTGACAAGACCCTCGCGTTTTTCCACTTCGCGAAACTTGGCTTCGTCAATCTTCAATCCGTTTATAAGTTTCTACAAGAAAGAAAGCGGAATCGTCAATGGAGGTTACAATGCAACGATCGGCTTGCAATTATCTTATAACCTTACGAAGTTTCACTGCAGTCTGATCTTGTTTTACAACTTGGGATTCCGTTTATAGAAAATAATTTAATTTTGGAAATAGAATCTATGTGAGGATAGATCTTTATCCCATTTATTTGAGTCAGTTATATATAAAAATATATTTTTAAACCTTCAAAACGGTAGTAGTAATTGAAAATTTTAAAAAGAAACGTTTATACAAGTCAGCATCAGAACAACAGTTTTCAGCAATTAGAATTCAATATCACTGATTTACCTAATTCGACTTACTCTTTATAATTTCCACTATTCAACTTGCTCTGAATATTTAGGAATTCTAACCAACTCAAACAACTCAGTCTCAAACGCAAACATGGGTCACATCTACATCTAACCTTAAAGCAATATATAGAAGATATTACACTGTGCCGCGAGCATATGGAGTTTATCCGCGAGTGGTTAGAATATTTCACGAGTGAGGGCAGCGAGTGTTTGAAAAATAAAAAAAACTAGACGAAACAGACGGAAAAATACAAAGGATTGATGTCAGCGATATCTTTACTAGTGAGGATATGGAAAATACGCCACTAGTTTCCTATGAAATTTACGTAATAAATCTTAGTCAGTGAACAACAAATTCTAATGGCAGTCATGGACTTTTTTGTGGAAGGGAAAACCAATGCTATACAGCAACTCCATCTGTGGATAGGGAATTTCGTTCATGGTTTATATTTGGGGAGGGTTGATTTTTCATTTGTCAGCAGGGAATTTCATACTACAAACACATTCAATTTGAAGACAAAAATTCTCTTTACAGACACGCATTCCATATGAGAGCATGAGTTCCACTTCTGGCAGGGAATCTGGGAATTTGTTGGTAAAATGGATTACATTGGGTGACAAGGATTTAGTGTATGGGCAGTTAGTCATTCAGTACAAATTTGACTGTATCTAACTCACCTCTTTTCCAAAAGTACCGCTTGCCTTGAAATACTGAAGAATGGCAAACAATGGGATCAAGACCATTGACGCTAGAGCAAGACACCATCCAAGGAACTCCGCCCAGGGGGGGTATGCCTTCTTTTGGTAAGAAATTCCGGTCCACTGGATAAGCTGTGCTGCTATTATAATCTAAAGGTGCGAGTAATCGTTCGTTTTATTATGGGATTATAAGAATATCGTATAATTTTTTTATTACAGTACAACCGGCTTGGGTGAAAAACAATATTAGGCTAAATAATAGTTGTAAATAATTAAACCGAAACGTACAACTGTATCAATTCTAACTGATCTAAATAAAGCCTTGATTAAAATGAAGTAACTTACAAAGGTTACAAGAGGTGAGAGATATTTCCAGCATAAAATGAAGAATATGTTGGGCCTCTTGCCAGTCATAGACTCGATCATCTCGCTGAGTTGATCTGTACCTGTCAAGTCCAAACGAGTCATGGGTAAGATGAGCAAAAATTAAAAAAACATAATGGGGTTCTAACAGTACATTCTTGTCTGGCAGTTGAGGTATATATACTCGTTAGACCTGCATTCTCTAAAAAACGCGTTCTTGATTAGCAACTTAATCAAAGATCATGAACGTTTACATTCAATCCAATAATTGCTCTATTATATATGTTAAATCTCTCTAAATCATGATTTATGTAATATGCTAATAAATTAACAGTATACTATCCTTACCGCATTTCGCAAACATCTTACTTAGGGGAGACGAGCCCTGCACTATACCTTAGACTTACCACCAGTTTTTGAAAAGGATGCAATCCTGAACGATACCAACTCAAAAACTGAAAAAATTGCATTATATGATGTACGATAATATTGATTTAAATACCTAAAAAGAGCCCGTAACATTGACTTCTTCTTTTTCATTTATTACTTAAATGAAATCGGCATATGATTAGTGAGTAAATTGCATCGCATGATATTAATTTAGTAACTGCAATTCTTAACCGGCAACGTCATGATACCATATTTTACAGTGTTGTCTAAATTACGGATAGTTAAACACAGACCATAGTTCTTATTTGTAAAAACATTTACACTTTATGAATTTCATAATATAGTATATAACAAGTAACATCGTACCTAACGCCCAACCAATGGTAAGTGCTTCGCACAACGTTAGAAACAATAGCGAAATTCCGCCGCTTTGGTTATCGAACATTGTGAACACGTAGATTCCACCCTGTTGGTTAACAGAACGATCGATCATCTACATATCATTTACATAATAACGCTAAGATTGGGAAGCTACATGGTATTTGTTGCGGAAATTCGACTCGACTTTCAGCTACTGTACACCTGAAGTAAACAGTCTAAGCATCTTCAAAAACCATATGGTTTGGGATTACACATTTTTAAAAAAACACAGAAACGGATAAAATTGGAACTCGAGAACGTATGGCTCATATATTACCTGAATATTAATTTGTCAGTGAACCAATATGGAAACATGGAAACCGTAAATTTAGCTACTTAAGTGATTAATTTTAATTCAGCTACCAATTCGCATTGGATTGTTGTCGCTATAATGTTCGTGCTCATGACAATCAACGCAGAAACAAAATCATGGTGTTCCAATCGCAAACGTTTTTTAAAGAAAAAATTATGAAAAGGAGAAGTTTTGATGTTCATAAGAAAAAGGGAGAAAAAAAGCCGCATTACAAGATGCAAAAAGAAAAGTGGCAGATTAATCTTTATAAAAATTATTGCTATTTTAATTTGCAAGAAAAGTCAACAAGCACATGAGTCACCGCTGACCTGCATACACTGCGGTAGGCCAAGTAGGAACATGAAGATACAAGCTACGATCAGGAAGAGCCATTTATATTTACGCAGGTATTTGGGATACTCGTCTGATAATCCGGTGATCACACATTCGACAAAGGAAAACTGCGACAGAAGAAAAAAATTAACAAATAAAGAAACCAAATTGCTATCCACTACTAATACTACAACTACTAAGTAGTAATACCCGTAATCTTACCACTACTAGTACTTACAACTAACAACTATACATTTGATGCATTAGGCAGCACCTCCTCAATTATTAAGACAGTTAACCAAAAATGACAAGGACGCCACCAATGAGAGGTCTGAAAAAATACTTTTCTGGTTAGCACCGTTCTTTTCTATGAAATCATTGATTTCTCCGAGAGGGTCTGGGTGTGGGTCGTTTCGACCAGTACGGCATGTAAGATTTGAACAAGCTTTGTGGTTGGCTGAATTAAGCCCCGTCTACACATTCTTATGTGACAATTTTTATTTGCTCGTGTAGACGGACAAAACTGACTAATTTTTGCATGCCAATTATATTTGCTGAAAAACTAACGTGTTAGTTTTTATGTGGCAAATAAAAACTGTCACATACGGAAAATTGTCCGTGTTGACGAGACAACACATAAAAATTGGCAATTTTTTTATGTGATACATAGATCCCAGTCTCCAATCTTTTGTTTTCAAATAAAAATTGCTCCTGTAGACGGGGCGTACACTGGCAAATAATAAAACTTGTCACATAAAAATTGCTCGTGTGGACAGGGCTACCTCAGCAAATAAAAATTGTCAAATAAAAACTTGTCACATAAAAATTGCTCGTGTAGACGGGGCTTTAAAGTTGGGGTGTGATAATCAAAGACAAAGTTAAACTTGATCCAGAGAAACACTGATTATTTTGAAAATAGTTCGTAACTAAAATACAACACAACAGTTTATTTGACTTCTTGTTTGTACGTTGATAGCTCTTTTTACACAGGACCAAGTTTAATCCCTCCAATGAGCACGGTGCTAGAAAAATTACCATCCTATCCAACCTTTAAATTATCGAACGCACTTCACTAATCTACCATTACTGCGTGTTATTAGATTATAATCTACTAAGTTAAATTCCTCTAGCGCGGTGCTAGAAAAATCACCATCCTATGCAACCTTTAAACTATCGAACGCACTTCACTAATCTATTATTACTGCTAGTCTTAGCGAAAAATTCGTGTATATGCTCGGCCCGATGCATTCCTCCATGTGGTTACTGTTGTGAGCGAAGCCTCCTAATCGGAACACAGTGTAAAATTCAAATCTCAAATGCAGTGCCAGAAGATTTGATACTGCATGCATCACCGGTTCAAGCCCATACCGTATCGTGAATCGATTCACGATGTCACTAGCACTTTAGTACACTCGCTACATGCGATCAGCATTTCAAATACGACAATGCTACTCATAAAGCAATATTGCCAATAGTGTGGTCGCAGCACTCTCTTTTTATTGGAAATACCTTGGTGCATTTACTATTGCTTTTTACCGTTGGCGTTACCGTCGCCGTCATCATTGCTTAAGGTCACTATATCTTATGAGATAACACTGAGCGGTAGTCGGACTGTTTCAACATGATTGCTAATGTTATTGAAAGTAGCTAGTGTATTATACCTGGCTGTCGAGTCCAAGAGTAAGTAGCATAAAGAAGAAGAGAATAGCCCAGAGCGTGGAAACAGGCATTTGAGACACCGCCTCGGGATAAACCACGAACGCAAGACCAGGACCTGAAATTGCAGAAATTTGTTGAGCTTTTTCATGCACTTTGCTTTTGAAAGAAAAGGAAAAAAAAATCGTTATTTTCGCTGTTTTTGTTTTGTGTCAAAAATTTTCGACCAAATAGTTTGTCTCAGTCAGTCTCTGATTTCCACAGCTCCTGGAAAGACATTGCTGATACCCTCCCCTCTCATCCAAAGGCCTATTGTTACTCACCTGAATCGACAACCGTAGCAACTGAAGTTTTAAGGGATTTTGCCATAAAACCAAGAACACTGAAAATGGCAAATCCAGCAAAAAGACTGGTTCCACAGTTTATAGCACTGACGAGAATTGCATCTCTGAAAGAAACATATGAAAATAATTTTAAATCACAAATCTTATTACTAGGCAAGCACTATTTTTAGGGCCAATAATCAAATCCTGCGCACTGATTGGCTGAAAATCGGTCCAATAACTTCCAAAACAGGACATCCTAATGTTATTGGACCGACAAAAAAAATAATTGTTTGCTCTTTTTTATTAATCTGAACCTGACGCCGTGTAATAAATATTTTAATAACCTCGTTTGCTTGACCTGTCCGGGAAAATACTTGCGCTCGGCCTATCGCACCCCGCTACACTCGGTCTATACAGTGAATGAGCTCGGGTAAATATTTTCCCGGACACACCTCGCACATGTTTATTAGGATATTTCTACAGTTCATGCGTTCAAGTACTAAGGCCGAGTTTGTAGCGGTGATTAACCCTTAAGACCGTGTTACACGGGATAATTTCTTCAGCAACCTGCAATGCAATGCTGACGATAATGGAAAATTAAAGGTCGCTGTGATATGTCAGACAAGGGCAACATTTTAAGCAAAGTTCTTGCAATGCAATGCCGACGAGAACGAAAAATTGCAAGCTGCTGTGACATGTCAGACGAGGACAATTTTTCCGCAACTTGCAATAATCTCTTCTGTTGTCAACGAAAATACCAGTTTCATTATCACACTGTCATGTTTATTAGTGATTAGATTGCTTACTAAAATTAGCTGCGACATTGGTGTTGCGAAGCAGGTGGCTTACGACATGCTACACACTGCAAGCCGGTGGTTTCGAAACGTTGCAAAAAGTAGAATATTGTTCAACATTGCATTGCTAGTTGTACAGAGATAATGCCGTTAGTGAGCTAAATTGAGAAACAAACTGTTTTGGTACAAATTCAGTCAGAGGCGAATAGCCTCAAGAATGGTCAAGACAAGAGCTCAGAAAAAGTGCAAAAGAAGAGTATCTACTTTTCACAGTTGTTGTTGAACTTGTTGTAGCTGCCAAACGTGATAAGTGAACCAAATCCGACTCCCAGTGAAAAGAATATTTGAGTAGCTGCTGCAACCCATACCTAAATAACAAAAAATTCAACTTAAATACATACACCATATTTTCAAACGTTAAATAGTTAAGCTATTGAGAAATTAGCTTCTTGGTTAAGCCTATGCGCTAAGCAATCTCAGCAGGGTATATTACTGACTGGTTGCTCTTACAAGGAATAAAATGTGAAAAAATTATAATCCTAAAATTTAACACGCAAAGTTTACAGCCAGACAATGACTGGCGTTTCCACGTTTTTTGTTCATATAATTATTAGGGCTTTATAATTTTGGCTTCGTTATTATTTCTGTCTTGAGACGCAAAACGCAGTCTAGCAAGTAAAGCACATGCGTGTATATAATATAGCGTCTTGGTTACTTCAAAACACATGGTTAACATGGCGGCTGAATGGTGACTCGTGATTCAAGGTTAGATATGTCTTCTTCCACTCTGAAACTACATTTGAAGGCACCCACTTTTGTTTGTGGTAGACCCACATTAAAAGATGTTGAGCGTTTTCGGAACGGGTCTAACCTCATGAGAGACCACGAACAATCTATCGTGAACTATGCTATTATATCAAATGAGCTACTACTGAAATATCTACTATAAGCTTAAAACAAATCCACAAGGATTGTCGAGTATCTATACGTGATCGTGAACCAAGCAGAATACCTATACGAATTATTGAACGTCTGAAGAACAACAGCAGAAAGGTTTATGAACGTACTCGTTTAACTGTACCCAAATCATCTAAATTGTATTGTTATGTTGATTTTTGCTGAAAAAGTTAAACTATCAAAATTTACAGTGATTAAATTACAAGTAAAGCACTAACAATGCTTTAGTTAAAAATTCTTGTAAATCCTAGGTTTTTTCGCAGCATTTTACTAGACGGATGATTGGTAATAAGAGTAGATTAAACAATGGATACATGGTGACGAGGAAAGGTGAATTTATGAGTAGCAAAAGGAAGGATGGTCTTGTAAATGGATTTATGAATAGATAGTGAATGGAGTGGACAATGAATGGACAAAGGAAAAAGACAATGAGTTCAATAGAAATTACCTGGATGCGATTATTTCATTGCATTACCAGCAATGGATTTACTTTCCAGTATCACAGTCAGATATGTGATAAAATATTATTTATCCGATTTGCAACTGCATATTAAGTTCTTACCTTTGGGTCAGCTAGTCTAGAAAAGTCTGGCTTGAGGTAAAACGCGACACCATCCAGTGATCCTTCCAGAGTGGCACCGCGTATAACTAGGATAACCAATACAACATACGGAAAAGTAGCAGTAAAATATACAACCTACAAAAAAAACTTGGTTTAAAGAAATTTTCCGATGTTCACTATTAAAAAATACTTCAATATGGTGTACTATAAATCATATAGTCATTAAAAACATGAGTAAACAATACTTCCTCTAATCGTAATTTGAGATTCATTTAAATTGTTCTAAAACATTTATGCACTAAAATCAAACACGGATGCACAATGACATCTGAAATAGCTTGAATACCTTTCCCGATGATGCAACACCTTTTAACAGGCAGAAATAGACCAGAACCCATGCGAGAATCAAACACAGAGTCATTTGCCAGCTGACATTTCCCATATCTGAAATATCGTCAGTCATCTGTAGAATGTGTTGACTGTAGGAAGATAAACGTTGTTTGAAATCAATCAGAACAACAGTTTGTTACAACTAAGGCAGTCTAAGTTAACAAAACGAAGCTTATTGTAAATGCATTATGTGCATTATTTTAACTTCAAAATTGGTAAATTTACCTCATAAGAAATTTTTTATGTAAACCATACATGCACCGATTTGTAAGCGGAAGGGGTTTTACCAATTGGAATAATAACTGATTTTCCAAGATTCTGAATCGCCATTATCCGGCTGCATTTATGGAAATTATTAATCATATATATATATAACCCTTTCTATCATGCGAAAATTGCAGAGAGCCCAAACCGAGATAATGCATGTGATGGTTTAGTTTTTAGAATTGCGGGAGAAACAGACAGACAATTGATCAAAACAGAAGTCCACACAGAAATTACACCGTTGAACTTAAATCTGAGATATTTACTCGCAATTCATACAGTAACAACCCTTTTTCTTTTGTTTCCAGTCAAATTGCCTGTCAAGCCTCGTTCACGAGCTTTAAAGTCAAAAGAATATAAAATTATTACCAGAAACAGTAAAAAAGCCTCTTACGTGAAGAATTCTTCTGAAGGTCCACGGTACTTGCAACCAGCGGCCACTCCAAGCTTTGTGCAGTTCAACAAAGAATCGTTCATGCCAAAACGGTTTTGTCTATGAAAAGAGAACACGTAACTCATTGATACAAAATCATGGCGAAATGTTTTTCAAACATGTCATTGTCTAAACAAGTAAAACAAAAAGCATTTGGGGGGTCTACGTGTTCATAATGAAAGGATTTCCTGCACATCCTCTTTTCATTACAGGCAATTGTTTGCCCCCTGTTTTACTCAGGAGATTGTTCAAAAATACTATTTGCTTAAGTGAAATCATCTGAATTTTTTACAAAATCTCCCAATGAACGCACCCCAAAATGTTTTTTTATCGCATTAAGGATTATAAGCGGTAATTAACAAATAATGATTAAAAGAATTGTACTTTGCTTACGAGCAAAGTGGAGTATTCCAAGCATTATTACAGTTCTTCCATGGTACATCAGACTTCATTGACTCAAACAAGAACAACAAACACCAGGCTATGATGACGTTGTAGTAAATGGCCACTAGGAAAGACACCATAATCATGGCAAACCCAATTCCTGAAAATTACAAACTATGGAATGAGTTATGTATTTCAAATAATGCTGCTTTGATATCAGAAAGAAATAAAAACATGAAAAAATTAACACCAAAATAAATTTTAATTAGTTTTGTTGTTTTGATGTAACGTTCATTGACTGACACTTTGCAGCTACTTTGTTCGTTATGTACACGTGTGACCGCCTTTGATTGCGTACGTTAGCAGATAATACACAACTCGTATGTTTAATAGTTAGTCTTCTAGTCGCCCTGATGAAGACCATTTAGGTAATATGGTCAAAAAATAAGCGTTATCGACATATGGTTGTCTCAGTTGTGTTTCTACATATATTTTTTTCAAATTAATCATTACTATTATTGATATTTTGCACAAATGAACAGAAAAATAAAACATCGAATCGACAATAGCTATTGTTTTTTAACGTTTAGAATTAAAAATAAAAACATTTTATAGCCACTTTTAAAATTTACTTGAAACTAACAAACACCGTAACTAAAGTTTTAGAAATGGTCACTTGTACTTACCTCGAGCCATGGGGCAAAGCGCTGTCCATGCTCCAACGGTTCCAAGGCTTAAATACTGACCAATGGCGAGCTCCATGTAAAACAATGGAATCCCACTGATTGCCAGCATTAGAAGATACGGAATGAGAAATGATGCTGGAATAGAGTCATTTATATAACAATTTAAAATTTTTAAGAAATATTTTTTTCGTGAATTTAGTTGACCTAATATTTCTTAGTTGTTCGTTAGAAAGATCTACTGTAGACAATAGTATTAGTGTACGGCCATGTTGTCAAAGATAGTCGAACATTGTTAGACGCATATGCTTGACTCGTTTGAACAGCATGATCAATCATGTTTGATATTGTTGAACGTTGTTGCATGGCGACTCAGTTAGCGGCTGGGAGGGAGAAGAACACCGCAAGCTCAAGTGCTATACAAGATGTTTGATAATTTAAGAGCCAAAAAATTATACCGTGGCTCAACTCATCGTTATCTTTTGGCTGCGTCAACCTCGATGATTCTTAGTTTGTTTTTAAACTTATTTCTGTGAATTGTTAGAAGCTTTATTACAGTTTGATATAGAAACATTTTCACTTTGTTCAACCTCCACCTACTTAATGCAGCCTGTACTTAAAATTGTTCTTATTTTGCGTACAAACAGTGCCTAATTGTTTCGACCAATCGCATGCCTGATCGAATGACAACGTCAATAATAATAGGAAGAGAAAGGCCCGAAAAAATAATATAAATCAGGTAGCTTCGCCATCCTATATTGCCATATGTCAGATGAGTACATATTCTAACAAAAAAATACGTGATTTATGCCAGTCGGATGCGTTTAAAAGAATGAAGAGCACGTTTCTGAACATGGGCAGAGCAGTCACTTAAAGATGATGATCACGTGATATACACACTTTTTCTCTACAAGTACCAGTAGATTTTAACGAGGAACAATTGGCTGCTTCAGCCTTAGTATTCGGGCTTCCTATTGAAACCTCGAGTGAAAAACCCGACAAAACGCAATATTTGGCATCTTGTTCCTCAAATACTAGCCAATTTAAACGCGCAAGATTGAAGGCAAATAACATGGCGGCGGTCAGATACCGTTTTCAAGAAGGAAGAGTTTGCTTCAGCCTTTGGCTTTGCCAATTCAAACTTATATACTAAAACTATGGCTAAATTTAACTGTGACTCAATACATACCGCTTATTGACGACTGTTGAAAGAAAATAAGCAGATAATTATCAGAATATTGTTCAACGAAACTGAAGTCGAAAAACGTTATCGCTCTGCAGTCGCGAAGTTGCAGATCTTATTTCTTGACTGGAAACTGGAAGTAGATTTGGCATTAAATTGTGGAGTGATTAAAGATTTTACCACAAGGTAAGAAAATCATTTTTGTTAATAAAGTGCAACACTTAGAATATTTCAATACTTGGCTGCGGTTATATTATTCTGATATCTAAATCTTAAAATATTTTGAAACAATGAGCTGAAATTGATCAATATCGCGAACTGAATGTTTGTAGTAAGAAGTCTTCAAGACATGCTGTTTCATGAAAAGGTAATATATGCATTTTGGCCGAGGTGTTAGTTCGCACGCGCGCAAAGCTGAGCTGATTTAAAAAGCCGTAATTTTCAATGAATGACATACTGTGTAACAATTGTATCACGGCTGTAAGGGGTGTGGATAATTTCCATCTGAATGCAAAAACTCTCGTCAGTTGGAACTGATAGTTGTATAAAATCAAAATGACAATTATTTCAATCACCACTTCAACATGACTAAAGATTTCATGTGTAATTACTGGACTGCGGTGAGCCCAGTAGGAAATTTGTTTTTGTTTTTTAGCCGACCAGGCAGTGTGTATCCCATAGTTCCTTGCGGCGCCAGCTATATTGTCAGAAATAGGACATGGAAGAACTGATTAAATTTTGAGGGTAATCTGAAATCGTGGATTCTGGATCACTTTGAATTTTTTGTTGTCATTGGGATCACAATATGCTTGGTGCAGGTCTGCGCTCTATGAGTGCTGTTCTAGTTCTGTTCCTAATTCTAGCGATTCAAATTGAAGATGACAGGTAATAGAGTCAATCAAGTCATGTAAAACGATGTGTCACTCGTGGTGCGCATGTGTGATAACCAGTAAAATTACTAGAAATGAGTAATTCTTGTGTTTATACAGCTCTGGGTTAGCGAAAAACAATATTCTAGTTTCAAATTTCTTTCAATAAAGACTTAAATATATGTTCTTGGTCCATAAACGCAGTTTGTACGAACTGAAACATTGCTAAAAGTGAGAGTGAAAAAATTGGCGACAAAATATTTAAAAATGTTTAGTTCCAATTATAGATATTGCTTTATACACATCTCATAATACATGTTTTTTTATGTAAGAACCAGTAAATTTTTCCGGGGCTTGTCGTTCTTAATCTTTTTGCTATTTCGGTAACAAATTATTCTCAATTCTGTTATTATTTCTTGCGACTCTCGTTGAAGAAAAAACATTATACTAATAGTGAGTAAGTGACATACAAGGCATTGCAAAACAATACATCACGCGTTTAGAATAAAATCACTGTGAGGCTTCATGTCTTGCCAAGTCGATTTTTAATTTTTAATGAAGTCTCTTCGTAAAACATTGTCAAAGATATTCGGAGCCTTAGCCCGACATTGTTTTTAATTTTGGCCAATGTGAGCCTTGTTCTGATAAAATAAAGGTTGTTCTTAACGAAAAAACGTGTAGTGGTTAATGGCATTACATATATTTATACTTGGAAACCGAAAACGTTGTTAAACATTTCAAAATAATATTAAGGTGTTGTTTCTTGAAACAATAGCAATTAGAAAATGTAAATGAAAAGAGTAAAAAAAAAGAGATTATTTAATAACCCAAAAGACAGAATCATATCTCTATACTGAGTCTGTAGCCGAAAACGATTCTTTCATTCACAACAATTAACAAACGAAACGCCACGGAAAACAACAATCTACAAATTCATTTCTATTTTTATATAATTTATGGTTTTGTGATAATTTCAAGAACTACTCTAGTTGTCGAAACAAGCAAATTATTTGTTTCAAAAAATGTAATGAGAGTGTGTGCAGCGTTTAGATATGTTTATCTAAGTATTATTTATTTTCCCTGAAACCCGATAGTTCTCATTGACAGAAAAAAATCAGTCTTATAGTCTTACATCCAATGAAAAAAACATAAAGACATGAATGATTTATTATCTCAAAATTAACACATTAGTGGCTGTAGATTGTATTCTTAGCCGTAGAAATACAACATGTATATTTTTTGTTCACCAATCCGGACCATTTTATTCGGTAGTAAATTTTCAACGCATGTAAAGATTAAAATTTTGGCACTTTTTTGCTAAACTGAAGAAAACAACAACAACAACTATGAATGTAATTAAAATACAAACGGTTACTGATTGACAAACCTCCGCCATTCTGATAACATAGGTATGGGAATCGCCAAACATTGCCAAGACCAACGGCGTACCCAATACAGGACAGAAGAAAATCCATTTTCTTTCCCCATTGCTCCCGTTCATCCACCACTTCAACTCTTACAACAGCACCATTTTCAACCGAACGAAGTTCGGCGTCTTCATTAAGGGGACACTTCTCAGCCATTTTTAGAGAACTAAAAGAGCTGTCAGGGAATACGTATGTCCGTCCTCCCAGCTGCTTTAGACTTTTTTTCTATTTTCTGTGTTGTTCCTGAAGAAGCACAGATTGCCCGTTGAAGACGTTTAGTTTTTTTTTTGTTTTCAAGGCAGAGGTTTTTAGATATAACAGCTTCGTACCTTTATGAGAGTTATGCAAGGAATGATATAATGCTTGCTTTTGCCACCTTTTAAACAATAAGCGCAATTTGTTGTTGATCACACAGGCTGGCCGAGTGAAGTTTGTATCTGTCGTCGCTTTAAGAAGATTCTACAATTTTTTAATTAAAAAGAAGACTCGGCGTTTCACCTTAATTCCACCTAAAACTATATCCTTTTTATGTAAGACGCTGGCAACATATATTTCTTAACAGATTTTAACACGACATAGCATTAATACAATGAGTTGTAGTTGTATTTTCAAGTGCGTGCGAGACGATGAAAATGTACGCGAGCACGGAAAAGTACTTTCAGTTGATTCAGCTTCGCCTCATAACAAAAAACGTGAAGTTCACGTGATTTTATATGGTCAAGGCCAATCATTCTGTTTTCTATTTTTAAAAACTACACACGTACACACGCGTTTACTCGGGCTACCTAATGTTTGGAGTCGTAGTGATGAGTCTAAAGTTTATCTATGCCAAGTTTTATGTTTGTATCACAAAATGAATGATTCGGCCTAAAAATTGCCGTTAGCTGCTCTGCTAACAATCACAGAAACGCGAGCAATAATCCAATGTCTAAAAACATAGTAAAGAAAATCTCTTATATCATAGTCACTGTCAATTAGAAGTTCACAAAAAATCAAGAACCATTTTCCTATCATAAAATTGATTCTCGTCAGTTCTGTAAAAACTGTGATAACTGTCAGTTTGCAGACGGTACGCTTAAGAATTTTTTATGGTTGAAAGCATTTATGGCAGGTGACAGTTCGCTTGAATTTGCATAATGATATTATAAACCGTATTTATTTTGTTTAGTTCTTTCTTCTATGGAACTTTAACTATATATGTTTAACTTAAACTATAAAGATAATTTCGTATATAAACTTGGGTTGTAAAAAAGCAAAACACTATGAAAAATAAAGAAATAAAACAAAAAAAAATTAAAAGTATGCATGAGTAGTGTCTAGACTGCAGCTCTTCAGCTGACGGTTAATTTTGGAAACATGAAGTTTATACTATAGACTAAAAAAGATATTGCAAAATTTTGTAGATCTAGCCATTTACAAGTTGAATAAAAAACTACAGATATCAGCAGCAAGAAAAATGTTTAGGGCAATTCATATTTGACATATCGCGACAAAGACTAAATTATGCAACATTTGGCAGCTCTCCGACAACAAACATGTGTGACACAAACAGCTCACCGTAAACTTGTTTTCGCGGTAAAGCAAAGCACAACAATCTTTCCAGCATTTGTACAAAACTTGCAGTAATTACCAGGAAAAATAATCCCAATTTGAAGTCGCAAAATAGCTCTAGAAACACTCTTCAAGCTCCGTGCAAATCTTCGTTTGAAAACCTCGTGCGTGGCCTCGTTTTCATCAAACTATACGCAAGGATTTCTGGGAAATTTTCCCAAACGCGACGTGACAGAAAGATAGATATATTGACGAAAAGGTAAACCTAAACTCGGGCCCCTTACGGGTAGCCCGAGTAACAATAGCCCACTTTCGATTTATCTGAAGCAGGAAGGCTGGACCCTAATTTGAGGCATGGAATTGAGGCCTCGGGGAAGACCGCGAGACTGCAAATTATAAAAACACATTGCTTGGTTTTCGCTTTTTAAACTCTGAAGAGATTTTTTTTTAGAAAGCGTAGACCAACAGTGAAAATACAGTGAAAATCGATAATAAATTCATTTTCCGCCAAACTGAACACTTTTGTTTTTTCCCCAGAGCCTCGACTCCATTTTATAAACTCAGTCCCAATCCTCTCGCTACAGATATTTCGAAAGTGGCCTATTCACGTGGGTATTATTCCCACATAAATTATATATCATCAGAAATATCGAAACCTTTTCACAATAATCGTAATGCAGAAAATGAAGCTTTAATTCATGAAAGAAATTCGATAATGCGACAAGAGCCAGGTAGAAGCAGAATTTATGCCAACGTATGCATCTTTTGCGAGAGAGATATCAACTGATATCAAAAGAGTTTGAACACCTGAGAGCCTCTTATTCAATGCTACATGTAACCTTAGACCTAATGATTTTATGAGAGCGGCTGCTGTCACTAAGGGAGAGTTATGATAATTGCAATTGTATCTCGTAACATAGTGGTTGCCAAAGCATGCTGCAGTAGATCGTGCTATCGTGATGATATTCGGCCACATAAAATGATTATAACACCAGTACAAGTATCGAGAACAAAAAAAGCAATGCTGGATGTGATGAGAATACTTACGAGTAAACAGCAGCGTCTTACCGTTGACTGATTGGTCTCCATGAGATTGAAGGCATTCCACAGCTTCTGCGAGCTAGAAAGTGAATTTGAAACAATGTTTCAGGGAATAGCTAGTTGTTATCTCTGTTTTCGCAAGTAAATACTTTATTTAACATTAATTGCTAAAGAAGTGTTCGCCCATTCAAGACTCTTATGTTTAATCACCCGACGCCTGAGATCGAATATCTTGGCGTGAAAATCCAATTTGAGGAGAAAGTAGAACCTGAGTGCTCGTAGAAAAACCCTCGGAGTCAGATTGAGGTGGACAAATCGCAGCCCACATGTGGAGCCCAAGAATCGATCCCAAATCTTCAAGGAAGGAGACGCGACTGATGACCACCAAACCAATCTGACTCCGCTAGTATTAAATAAATAAAAGTCTGACTCCCCCAGGACAGGACATTGATCCATCCATCGCAGGTTAGCTCCCAGAAGATGCTGGTACTCATTTAGTTAAATTACTGTACCCCGGAAGTGGTAGTTTTTACTTTAGTATTCTCTTCTGCTAGAACCTACCGGTAAATGAAACATTTTCTAATGCCTTAACTAATTTTGAAACCGATACCTTTAGTATCGATAAGAACGTTGATAAATATGTATTCTAGTTAAAACAGTTATTAAAAAGTATCAACCTGTTCTGCTATCTCTTTAAAGGCTGACAGAAAATTTCTCAACGCGTCTTCTGAAGCTGTGCTCTTGAGTTCGTTGTAACGAGTTAAAATCACTGCAAGGACAAATGAACTTTTAAATACTCAAATAGTCAAAACGTCAAAAAGAACTCATATTACAAACATGTCGAATCAGGGGCGAAAATAGTGCTGGCTCATGTGCAAAACAATTAACCCTCTCACTCCCAATCAGTTACGAACACTCGACTTCTCCTTACATAACAAATGCAAAATAAAACGATTGGTTCTGTGAAAATGAGAATTGAACAAGCAAAGTAAACATACTGAAGATTAAAAGTGAAATTCTCTCAAAACTTTTCAATGAAAAGTATGGGCTCAAGTTGGGAGAACTTAATAACTGAACTGGGACTGAAAGGGTTGATTACAAAATGAAATCCTAAAAGATGTTATTATACAGGGAACACGAAGACGAATCAATTTTAGAGTGGTAATACTTTTTGATTATGGACAAACTAATTCAAACTAAAAAAAACAGTTTAGTTTTAATTTCATTTCAATGGAAGCATACCAGTATTTATTACAAGGGCGTGCATAAAAGGTTTCACAACATTAAAACTGGATACATTTAAAAAAAAAAATCGTTGTGTCAAACCTCTATGAAAAATAGAGGAACTGCCATAGCTTGACAGAAACCAGAAACAAGAAAAGGAAATACTTAACTTGTTATCTGCCAAATGTAACTACTAGAATTGTTGGTTTTGGAAAACATAACTTTTTAACTTTTTACTCCAGATAAAGTTTAGGGAATACATAAGAGAATATATGTCACACAGGCATATTGGAATAAAAAAATGAAACTGCATTGGCGACGCCATATTTGACCTCAAAAAAACATTCTTTCAAAAAACTCATGAATAAATGTTAATTCATATGAAAAACCGTCGATTAAAATCCTGTTACAAAGGCATTTCACAAATAAATGCTTGATTCAAAGTCGGCGATACCAAACTGTCAAATAATTTTAGTTTTATAATTTTGTAAGGTGGGCACCAAAGCCCCCGTTCTCTTTTGCCCCAGACTAAAAATCAGGATTCTACAAAGTCCATGTCAGATCGTAAGGGCAAGCAGATTTTGAGGTTGGTCAAGTAACGCGTACGTATCATAGTTATTTCCCTGATAAAGAAGTACTTTTTTGAAATACCCAAGTGTTCGGGCGAGCTAAATGTTTAACGGTTTAAATAAATAGTTGTAGTTGTTAGAAGCACATTGTTTTCAATCAATAACCAATTCCCTTGGATTTTCACCATTTAAACAAAAAAATCTGGGATTCCAAAGGAACTATTTTCCAAGCGGCAAAAGGATAAGCTTTCAAAAATTCCATTTTATTTTGGAAATTTCATTTGGAAATTCCAGAATAGTTCCTGTTTCATTTATCTGCAAAGTGAAACCAGAATTCCCGGAATTTGGTGTAAATGGTAAATACCCCTTGTCTCTCATCCAACCTCAACTAACCTGACAGCGGGGAGCAGATCATCTTGCGAGCATTTTCCTCAAATTCCTGGTACGCTGACCTTACGCAAAATGAAGGTGAGATTATGAGTACGATTCTTATCATGGACTATGGAGAATTTTCTGACTTATTTTAGAATAGTGACTATCGTTTGCAAATTCTGCAATCTGATTGGTAAACGTTTAGTGACACATAATATAGAGTTTAAACACCGGAATACTTCTTCATGACGGAGGTCAATTTCCCGAGAGTAGACTGAATCAAGAACGGCGCTTTTGGCGCCAATTTTTAACCTCAACAGCACGCGTGCTACCACGATGGACGCACGCAGTGTAAAAAGGCGCGAAAACTAACTTTGAAGAGCTAAGTCGTAAACCAAACAGTTGTAAAACTGGTTACAGGTTATACATGAAACTGGAGCAAAAGTTAATGCTAAAGTAAATGTAAGTTAACAATTTAATTTATTAATAGATTTACTGACAATTTGTTCGATGTTCGAAGGCATAACTTCGATAAAAAAAACCCCTTGCAGATCTGCCAGACCAACACCGAGGCAAACATCAGCTTGTAGGCCTTCTTGATGATCACCACGACGTGATCTAGTACGAGACTTCTGCTGACTGTGGGATGTGAACAAGTAAATCAATACAGCGTCCTTTCCCACTTCTCAAAAGTTTCGGATTAGGAATAAAACCGTTTTAGACAAAAAGCAAGCTCAAAGAAAACTAAAATGGCAAGATAATATGATACAAAAATCCAAAAGTATGAAAATAAACTTAAAAATTCATTTTGGCAGTTTTGCTCGACGAATAGTTGCTGGAGTAATATATGCATTGGTTGTTTAAATAAATTCAGTAATTGGGTGTAGTAATTGGGTGTAGTAATTGGGTGTAGTAATTGGGTGTAGTAATTGGGTGTAGTAATTGGGTGTAGTAATTGGGTG
>JAOTRI020139746.1:0-10815 GCA_028564885.2 Zoanthus sanctaehelenae
TGGCAGAGTGGGGTAAATCCGGCCACCCTCGTTTACGGGGATAAAACCAGATCAAAATTGGATTGATGATGATGATGTAAACACAACCTGTTATCAAGGGGAGCTCTGATACAACAGCGTAACAAAAACTGTACTTGTTGATTTATTATAATTAAGTAAATTATTCAGTAATTATTACACATAAAATAATTAATTTATATGGAGAGCTTGAGTTCGTATGGCTCAAAGGTATAGCCTCTAACTAGAACTCATACAGTAACAAGTCATGGATTTGTTTTTCATCTAGTGCTCAGATTTTTCCAAGCACCTTGTTGATTCCACATAAATTCATACATTATATTAAACAAATAGCTCTAAACTGTCACCTCAAATGAACAACTGTGGACCAGATACAGTAGGTGCCAATCAAGACTGAGATCAAGAAGAAAAATGGGAAAAATTGGTCGTGAACACGCTCCACAAGTCTGCTTCTAACATAACCAGAGAAGCTCTTGGCTGGAATCCACAAGGGAAGCAGAAGATTGGTTACATGCTCTCCAAGCCTACTTCCCTTTGAAAAATTGTTTCTTAAAGAAGTTTTCAGGAGCCTTTGACCTTCTGAGACTTACAGTACTGTATTAGGCATTTTTCAAGTGCCTCAAAAATTTTGAAATTACTTTCTTTTGACTTTGACACATTTAAAAAACATTCAAACCATTAACAAATCATTTATTTAGTAATGATGAGCAGAATTTTATTGAAATTGCTCAAATAACAGGAGTGGAAATTTTAGGGTGGCTTAACAAATACTAGCAGCCCTCTACTAAGTGACATAACATTATCTTTTATAACTTGGTGTATAATGCACTGTCTTTATATCTTGCCAACTTGCATCTTACAGTAAAATAGTGTTTGCTAAAAAAAGATCCTTAATTAAATAAAAATTGAGAATTTGCAATAGTCTCAAGGTGATACAAATATATAATAACTGTACATGTACACTGTCTTAGTCCAGGGTATGGCTTTAAACTGCAACCAGTGGTAAGGCTTCAGATTGGGAGATTTGGCATTGTAGGGAATGTGGAGTTACCCCTTAATTACCATTGCCCCCAGGTCCACTCTTACCCAGAGTGGTATCACCTGCTAGGGTCCTATCTATGGGTAAATAGTTCCACCTGATGCCTTGCAGGTTTTGTCTTTGGTAAGGCAAAGGCTAGGTCCACAAGCGGATAACTGTGGTTGGTGTCAGCAAGGGCATGAAGCTATAAACACCATACTCCAATAAAACCCTCATGATGACGATACGAAAACATGGGCACTAGCCAGCCCAAAGGCTGGGGTGGGCTGCACTTGCTTACCACAAACAGAAATTTGCAACCCCTCACCCTGGGCCATGCAACCACTACTTGCATAATGATGGGAAGCCTGATGAAAGGCTTGGAGTGAGATTAGATACTTGGGATGTAGGAGATATAAATTGTGGTGGTCAGGAAATAGTAATGGTATGGGAGTTTTGGTGAAGGATGAGCTGTGTAAAAGGTTGTGGAAGTGCAAAGAAAAAGTAAGAGTGATGGCATTAGTCATGGTACTTTAAGAAGTGGTGAGAATCATAAATTATGTGCTTATGGTACGCAAAGTTGCAGAACGAGAGCAAAGAAAAAGCATTGTAATGATGATTTGAGGAGTAAGTGGGACCTTCACAGTGTGGTATAGGTGATTTTCACGGACATGTTGGTGAATGGATTGAGGGTTATGAGGGTGTACATATAGTAGAGGAAATGGAACTGCAGAGAGAAATTTGGAAGGAAAGATGTTGTTAAAATTTTGTGATGAAAAGGAGTTGTGTGTGGCAAAGACATGGTTAAGAAATAGGGAGAAGGGGAACGTGACGTACACTGCATAGAAAAATAGGACAGAGATTTACTTTGCACTGCTTGGAAAGGGATACAGAAAGTACTGAGAGATGTGAAGGTCATTCCAGGTGAATACATGGTGGTGGAGCAAGAATGTGAAAGAAGCGATAGCAAGGAAAAAGGATGCACATAAGGAGATGTGTAAGTGGGACTGAGGCAAACAAGACCATACATAAGAAAATGAAGAATTGGGCAAAAAAGGTAGTATCGAAAGCAATGAAGGAGGCAGCGCAGCGGAGTGAGAGCTGAGGGAGCTGAGTAAGCATCCAAACAAGGTGTTTAGGCTTGTGAAGTCAATGAAAAAAGATGGGAAAGATGTTGTGGGAGGAAGATGTACAGTATGAAAGGTAGTGATGGTAGGCTGAATTTCAGAGAGAAAGACAGAGGGAAAGTCTGGAAAGAGCACATGGAAAGAATTATCAATGATGAGAATGAATGGGTTCAGAACCTGAAAGCAGAATCGGTGGAAGGACAGTTGAGAGGGTTAGTCGAGATATTCTAAGTCGTGAAGGCGATAAGAGAGAAGAAAATGGGAAAGGCTGCTGGACCCTTGGAAGTACTTGTAAGTGTTGAAATGATAGCAGTAAGTGGGAAGATTGGGATTGGTGGGTAGTGGAGCTGTGTCAATGTGTGTTGGGTGGAAATTGAATGCTGGTTGCTTGGGCATTGAGTGTTATGGTACAGTATGTATTTCTAAGGGGAAAGGGGATGCAATAAATTGTGAGGCAGGAAGGGGAGGGGAGTGAAGTTGCTAGAGCATGTAATGGAAATTGTAGAAAAGGTGCTAGAAAACAGTTGCAGTGTGTAGTAAAAGTGAACGAGATGCAATTTGGTTTTATGCCTGGGAAAGGAACAGCAGATGCAGTGCGTACACTGTTCTATTAAATTAATCTACACATACAACCATATATGCAAATCTAAAATTTACAGTGTTCAACTTACTGATAGAGAAAAAATAATGCTCTAGGAACCCCTACAATTACCATCTATATAACATTGTCTGGCTGCATTACCAGCATGGTTGGTCCTTGTGGTGTAGGAAGACATGGAAAATGCAAGTGGGGAACGAGAGCAAGAGTGTCAGCTTGAAGAAGGAGGATGCAATGAATCAAGTGAGATGGAGAGTGGGAGTTGGAGAGATTGCTGCCAGAGTGGGGATAAACCCAGATCAAAATTGGATTGCAACCTTCAAAGTTAACTTATTTCCTTAGTGGATTCTTTTTTTTGGTCGCCAGTGAAAGCCAAAATATGCAAATTAGTTACTCAATATCTGCCGCCCTCGTTGCTTAAGGTCCCTACTGCTTTATAACTAAGTTTTTGTTAAATTATTTCATCTTCTTGGAATGTTACAGTACTTGTCCAAATTCTTTGCCTTCCGGCTATTCTGGGATGAAGTTTCAAAACAAACTAAGCAACACAACGTACCGGCTTGCTCTTGCTTGTGATGTGATTTTCTTCAGATTAAAAAGTTTGATCTTAGACTTTTATTTTATCTGAGCTGCCAGTGCATTTTTTGGAAGTTTTTACGACTGAATAACACTTCAAGCATAAAATTTTGGCAGAACTCTGTGAAGGCTCTACACTCTACATTTTTAACTTAAACACTGTCTGTCCTCACCAAAATTTTTGGGCTTCCCAAAATGCATTTGGGTTGTGTTAATGGCAGGAAACACATTGATGCAAGAGTGGCACAAAGAAGCAGCTGTAGCTTGATCCATGAACTAAGAAAATGCTAAACAAGTTCACTATATCTCAGTACTAGGTGTAATTTCATTGTGAAAGCTGTTTTGTTTGCTGGCAATGAAAATTCCATCAAAATATCCAAGGCAAAACGGTATTTTTTTCAATTTTTGCACTTCAACTAATAACTTTCTGAAGAAATGACAGTTTATTCATACATTTATTTACTGACTTTCAAAACTTAAAGAAACTACTAGAGTTTGTTTTAAAACCAAATTTGAAACATAGTTTTCTTGTTTAACAAAGATTGAATTTGTACTAGTTATATACTTAGCTTTAGGGCGCTTTAGGAGTGAAAGGGTTGATAAGCGTGCCATCGATTTAGGCGGCAATCATGGTGATAATTTTTGTTTGGATTCCTATTTAACTTGTAAAACTGTTCTGTATAAATGGAAACAATGACACTTTACAAGACTTAAAAAACACATCCAGGTTCTAATTCAATCTCACAGGTGTCAAGGTGCATTATATCTGAGCATCTTTTTCTGTCCGAAATTTTGTTGCGTTGATTTTAGTCGCAGGACTGGCAACTTCCAATTCAGGTTAGTCACCAGCTCCAAAATCCAAGTAGCCATAGTGACTAAAATGGTTCCAACTGTGAGTTTTGGATTGATTGATTTACATGTACACTGTATGCATTATTGCAGTATTTTACAGTGGTCTAATATCGTGTTCATCTGTTACGCTTGTTGCAACCTTTCTTTGGAATTAACAGAAAATGTTATAACTTTGAATGTCCTCTTTACTTTAATAAAGTTGATATAATATTTCGAATAAATATTCCACTCAAGTGTAAATTATTACTAACAAGAATAATATAAACATTAGGTCTGTCCCGTATATGTAAGTGATCAGAGGTGTACTGTAGATGTACAGTAGAATAAGTTTCACAGTTCACCACGTTGTACTTTCTATAAATTTCGCTCTTACATTTTTATTTCAACAATTAACAAATAATTGAGATAATTTCGATTTCAATGCATTTAGTCTAGTTTAATGCAGCTGTGTTTGGTGTATCAGGCTAAAATTGACAACTATATAACAAAATTGGCGACAAATCGAAACAATCTCAAACCTCAAGACATAAAATCATACACGAGAGTAATGAGCCAAACTTTTTCTAAAAATTACGATACTTACCAACAGCAGCATGATAATGTATCAACGCATCATTTAACTGTCCAGCTGCCAGGAGCTGTTTTCCTTGTAGTAAATGTTGCTCTACTTGACTTGACGAAATTGTTCCAAATACACCTGACAAAAATAGCAAATTGTGATTAGTTCTATCAACATAAATGGCGACAGAAAGAACCAGTCTGTATACAGAGTTCAACACATACCTGTGAGATCAACTAAAAAACCTATGAAAACAAAACGCAGCGATTGCAAAATTCTAAGAAGTAAAACTCGGGACATTTTTAATCAGCAAAACCAACTACACAATACACAACTGAAATTACACTGATAACTTTTAAGCTTCTAGAGGATACCGCAGTCCAAAGTTGTTGATAAGTGTTGGCGCAGCTTTTGCGTGGTGAGCGTTGATTGGATAATGAATGGTTGGAGAGGAGATATTGGCTCTGGTGTACGTGGCCTCTGCTGAATGTAGAGAAGCATTTGTTCCAATTATTACCTCCGTCAAGGAGGTTGTGTTTTTGTCCGGGTTTGTTTGTATATTTTTTTTATTTATTTATTTATTTGTAAGTTAGTTTGCAAAAAAATTCTATAGTACGTGTCTTTAGTGCATGAAGATCACAATATGCTTGCATGGCGGTGATCCGGGCGGTGATCTGCGCTCTATCTGCTCTATGAGTGTTTTTCTAGTTTTCCATGATTTCCTAATCTGCATGGGTTTTACTCTAAAAGTCTAGAACAGGATGCATAAATCACCGAAACTTTTCTCTAACAAAATATTAACTGGGTTTTGTTTCTCAAAACTCGATTACTGGGATTATTGCTATAAACCCATGAAACATGATTACCTAAGCTGCATTCATTATGTCTACTACAGATAGGCAGTGGATTTTGAGCTGAGATCTCAAACTTTAGGAGTTGGAAAAGGGGGAATGTGAAGTTTTTTTTCCAATAACACAGAGGAGGGGGATGGGGTGACTGCATATTTTTGTGCAGGTTTTTTTTATATTTAAGACAAATTTGTGCAGGCTTTTCAGTTCATGCCGTATCGTTATGTCATTCAACCTTTTTGCAACCCTGAAAGGACTCAAATAATTGTTTATGCATTCATTTCAAATACTGTAATTTAATAAAAAGCAACCTAGGTGAAAGTAAGATTTTTGATCCAGTTGGGAAAGCCACATATCCCTACTTGGAATCTCAGATTTAAGCTGGGATCTAACCTGAGAACTTTTTTGTTTAGGTCAGAGATAACACCTACCTGAGGTATCTAATAATTCAATGTGGGACCCATCTTCCCGTCGGACATTTTCCGGGTAATTCGAATTTATCAACAGTAGGTGTTTATATTACCTGGATAGTTATGTTACAAATACACTATACTAGTATATTATAATACATAAAAAGTTAGTGCTCATAACAAAACTATAACAGGAAAACCTTTGTTCTTTATATATAACACCAACAATATATATGAATAACCTGCTTAAAGGCCAATTATGTTTGTGTATAAATGTCAATCATCATCTTCATCATCTTTTGACTCTCCAACAATCTAATGACATTCGCCAAAACCAACTAAAAAATGACAAATGGGCTCGACAAGCAAAACAGTCTGATAACTATATGATTGGAATGGACTACCTTCTTCCTATGAAAAATTGAATAACCTCTACACGACAATATTATGCAGATCATGAGCCACGTTAATCGTTCTAAAGAAGATAACATTATTCGTGAACGTGAAGTGAAGAAAGTGATTATGAAGATTACGACACTGACGAGGAGAGTGATGAGGGCAGAATAATGAAGTAATGCTCTTGTGGAAACAGACGATAAAGAGGAATTTGACGACATGTTCCTGTTTCTAGTACTTGCACACAATCGAGAAGGCAATCTATTCCGAATTCTATGCACTTGCCATCAGACTGGCTGGCACAAATAAGCATGTGTTGAAAGTTAATATTTTTAACACTACATCGAGTATTATTGGTAATGAAAGAATTCCAAATGTTGCCTTGGGCATAGAAGCGTTTTAAATTATACGGAACACAACAAAATGTTTTGGCAAAAGCAGTGTGAGTAAAGATCTAAGAAGCCCCATGAAATTTGCGTTGTAGGGCATACACTGCCTATTCTGTTTATTAAAAGGAACAATGAAAGTCTCATGTGTATGTGCATCTGTTTTTTTTTGGGGGGAGGGGCATGTTTTTTTTTCCTTTTGATCAAGCGGGAGGATCCGTAAAAATTATGTTGTGACTTGGGAGGTCTGAAAATTTGGCATTGTCTAAAAAAATTCCTCTGCCCTTCCCCCCTTCCTTTAGTATACATAATAATGCAGCCCTAAGTTTTTAAATCCATGTTTTTAGATTCATCCATGTTTCGATCCTGTTTCTTACCTTCTATACCATAGAATTTTTACGTTCTTTTTAATATCAATAAGTTTTACATTTTTACAAATTAAAAAATAAAATATAAACAAAAGAAAACACACATAATATAAAAAGATAAGGTAAAGTTAGGTAAATAAGGCAAAAAGAAAATATTTGCTAAATTTTATAAGTCACGTACCACGTACTTTGAGGTACGGCATTTTTGTTTTTCAAAGTAAAAAGTAGGTTTCCAGTTATCCATTTATTGTAGGTAGCCTGTACGTTTGTTAATCAAGAAGGGAATAAAAGATTCCATTTGTTTTGAAATTTCTTAGCTGAAAGGAATTCTTTTTTGATAGAGGCGTAGTTTTTTATTTGGTTTTAAAAGCAACTATTAATTTTTGGTATTTTTCCATATTTTCAAGACGTATAAATATAGTATCTCGCTGTTAGTTTACAGTAGCTAAGAAAGTTTTATAGTTTTATGCTATTTGTACATTCAGACACTTTTAGATAGATAATTTTCTATTTAAGATCATTTATTTTTTTTTATTTCACAATCTCTTTCCCATTTGACTTGGTATTTTCAGGCGTTTGTGCTCAAATTTTTAACAAATTGTTTACAAAACATTTTAAAGAATTGTTAAGTTGGAGTGTTTCTTTTATTGGCAGCACTTTCAAAGCATCACAAAGCTTTACTATACAAAACTTTGTTTAATAATCGCGGATTAATTAACAATTATTCCAAGAGCGCGCGTTGGATATGAGTTGGTAAATAGCCAACGAGGTGGTTAGCGCCGAGTTGGCTATAATCATCTCATATCCAACAAGCGGGAAGGGAATAATTGTTTTATTTAATTTCATGACTTTTCCGAACCCTTCGATACTTGGAAACAACAACAAATTTTAAAAGAAATTAATAAACGAGAATTTTTGTTTAAGTCCATGTATGGTCATTCGGTATATGATAACCGGGATTGAGTGAGCCATCAGAACGCTAAAAACGCAATATTCGATGTTGAAAATTGAATAATTAAAGTTAATTGCAGTTGCGAGGAACTTGGCCCAGGATAGTAAAGCAATAAAAGCTGTATAAGACCATGTAAAACGTATCATTTCCTTGAAGATCTCCGTCAACCTTATAGTTGTAAAGGTTGCGTCCCCAAGCGGAAGGCCTTGGGCTAGCTAGAAGATTTGATTTAATATCAATGATTTATACATGTACACATAAAATTAGTTAGAAACCCTAAGGCCTAAGGCCATGCAAATTAAAAACCCAGAATTTCTTTAGGAAGTAAATGAGGCGTGCATTTTTCCTTAAGAAGCATGTAGCAGAGCAAATACAACTAGATCTAGAGCCTTGGGAAGGCTTTACAGTGCCGGCTTTGAGTATGAGCAGCAGAGTGTCTGGGTAGACTCTTCCACAGTGTCTGCTCGACTTTTGCCGTTGGTCTGTAGAGCGCAGTGACCGCGGAAGACTGAGGAAGAGTTTAAGAAAATTCAAGGGCTGCCTGTGCAAGCAAAAACTCTGCACGATACACACATACATATATACATACCCCCAAGCCCAGATCTAGATCGTGCTGATTTCGCGCCGGCACGGTAATAACGACATTTTATTTATAAGCTGAAATGTAATTACAGTTTTAAAAAAGGACAAATTTTAAACGGGAATGAAAAACAAAAACTTTAAATTGACGTTAAGGCCTTGAGCCCTTCGTCAGAGATATTTTTTGAAAATGAAAATATAGATATTAATATCGACAACAGATATGAATGATGGAGCCTTAGAAAAACAGGCAATGTGGCGGTGTTCGATATTGAGTATTGCCTCTGGAATCCCGGGTAAAGTTTTGTGCGATGATTTTTAAAATTTCTATATCTAGCTCGGGTTTGTCACAGGTAGCCCAGTAACAAAAATGCTGTGGTGCTGAATGACTATAATAAATTTTTGTTCTGTTACATTAAAAAGTTAAAATGTAAAAATAACTTTAACCGGTATTTGTCAAATTAGTGAATTTCTAAATCCATTTTCTTTGTTCTGTTAAATTTACAGACACTGTTCATAAAACAGTACTTGTGAAAATTTTAGCTATAAGTATAATTATATAATTTAATCCGTGTTCACTTGTGCATTACCTGAAACTTTCAAGTCATTGTTTTCATAACATTGACATATGTCGAAGGGCTTCCAACTTATGCCACTTTGTCCAGCATTTTGGAAAACATTTCACAGCGATCTAGCAGGTAAGAGAACAATTCTATACCTTCCTTCGGTAAACCAGAACTTAGAACGCTCCAATGGAGCTACATTTTGGTGAAAAATGCTGCAAAATTATAAAGTAATTGACAATCTAGATTGAATGGTTTTGAGTTTCGGCCGTTAACTAATGTAAGTGGTTTTCTGTTGATGTCGGGACATAATAACAGAGTCGAAAAGCAATATATGCGGAATTTTTACTTCGTGAACTTGAACTTGAGAATGACCGTGGAGCGGTCGAAACGTCGTTCATATTTTTTATCGCTTGTTTTTATCACTAAATGTTTTAGTAAGAACTTATTACTTCGAAAAGCTAACTACTAATTTTATCTACCGCGATGATTTATCAAAAACATTGTAAGTTTTTCTGATTTTTGTCAGTACTACCCTTCTCTCACTTAATTGCGAGAAATACCCGTTGTTTGTTCCCAATCGAATCTATTAAGAGCCGTTTACAAATCACAATCTTACTTAAAATGAAATTAGGTCACATAAAATATAAATGATAAAGAATAGCAATTGGTAATGAACGTTGTCGCAGATGTCAGTGTTTCTCAGTGCTGACGACACACAGCTCAAAAACTCTAGTAATTGAAAACTATTCAACAAATAATCTAATGTTAGAATCTTTTAAAGTTTGGTTCAGTGGTTTATGCCAATGTTTAACTCCAACTTAAGTTCAGTTCAGTTAAAAAATTGAGCTTATGATACATATTGTCAGTTTCTAACGGTTAATAACACGGCCATTTTAAAGAATCGAAGCTACAAGCACTTATTAAAAATTTTGAAATCATTTCACTCAAGCATGTTTTTTGAAGTCAATATACATACAAGACAATACAATAGTATCGATAACCATAGTTTAAAGAAACATGAAATCTATTCGAACTACATAACGAAGAAGTCTTATACGTCAACTTTTTAAAGTATGCATTTCGTAAACTTGACCTTTCATTTGTTTTTGTTAAAATACATTTTTTAGATTGACAATATTTTTATGGACTCTATTAACGAATACTTCACTATTAGTGGGAACATAATTTATGACTTAACAGACCACCTTCCAAATTTTCTGATTGTTAAAAACTAATATAATAATAAATTCAAGGTGGAATAAACTACTATTATTATTATTATTGTTGTTGTTGTAGTTGTATCGTTAAAATGGCCGAAACATGCATATTTTGTCTACTTTCCGGCAAAACTGACAACCATTGTTGCGGTAGAAGACATTGCATGCTTATTCAGTTTATTAAATCAGCTACTGCATGAGATGGAGAGTTAATTTTAGACAACAAAGTCAATGTCATCGGTGATATAATCATCTACACACCGAACGCATTCCAATTACATTTGTCAACATATAATACTATATATGCGTACCAAAAATTACGGTGTTCAATTTACCAATAGAGAA
>JAOTRI020139756.1:0-10815 GCA_028564885.2 Zoanthus sanctaehelenae
GTTGTTATTATTATTATTATTATTATTATTATTATTATTATTATTATTACTTCAAGGAATTCTGGGTTGAGCAGTGTATTAGAGATGCAATGGGTTCTGTCTGTACCTTAACCACATTCTCATGTTGACACTAGACGTGCCACTCTTCTGACATATGCAATAGTTATTTATTTCGTGGTTCGTTGATTAAGAGTAGCTGAAGCTTGGAGTTTTGGAAAATCATTAAAGTTGTCAGTGTTTTGGGGCTTAATGTGAGTAGTTTGACATTAGAGTTTAAGATCACGTGCACACTGTATGAAAATTTCAAATAAGGAATAAGTTTGTTTTGGTCGAATTTCAAAAATTACCTTGATTCAAAACATCTTTTCGTTGTATATATGTTGACAGTTACATCAAAACGTCGTGCTCACTGACCCATTGTGAACTTGTGAAGAAGAAAATTCATTCTCTGAAAGGGATATAAGCTGATGGATAGCAAGAAAAAAACAAAAGCTAAAGGAATTCATACTTCAAGCATGCAGCTATACTCTTTATAAAATGTAATCGAACAATCAGTATAACATGCTGGTAGATCAACTAAAAATCCGATTAGAAAAGTTAACAGTGTGTCAATGTAAATTTTGTTATCGTAAAAAACTTTTGCAATCTACCACTAAAACCTGAAACAACTCGCAGCACTTCCCATACATCTTTGATTACTATTAGTTATTAATTTATTTTCTAACCTGCTTAGTCTGTAATATGTAAAAATATTAGACCTTGTTTTTTTTGCACAAAACTCGATTAGAATATTATTTTTTCCATACTGACCTTGTACTCAGCTAATATCTCTTAATATGAATTTTAAAAAAGCATTTTCCTCATTTGTTCTATTTTGCTCCCATTGCAGTCACAAGGGTTCGTTCTCAAGGCAGTATAAAATTAACATTCAATGTTGTAACAAGAGACATGAAGAAGTTGGGCTACGACACTGAACCAGCTAGTGTTGCTATTCCTCACTTATCAACAGCCTCATCTGGTACAACAACTGTCCTGCCTGATCCTCTTGCTGCTTCATCTGAAAATCATTCTTGACATCAGCTGCTTATCACAAAGTTTGTCACAGCCAGAGGAAGATAAATTTAGAAAGCTATTAATTTTTAACAATGAGACATGCTTAAAATTATTGAAATTAAGTCAAAAAACAGGGCTCAATATTAATGCAAGATCTCAAAGCAGTATTTTGAAATGCCTAAAAATTAATTTTCACGCTAAGACTTTTTCTTTGCATTCTGTTAAATTAACACCATTCGTTTGTAATGCCATACAAGCTCAGTCTCAATAAATGTTGTACATGTTAGAGTGCCATTAACGGAGCTGCACTTCTAGAAGTGACTTTAAAGCTCAAGTGATTATAGCACTGCCGTGATATCAAAGGACAGAGGCTTTGTTATTCCCAATGAAGACTGAAGCTATTACTTTTTGTTTTTGCTTTCATCCTGTACATAATATAAATAGTGATCAATTATTAATAGCATTGTTACTCACATCGCTTTACAAAGTTTGACTCTGTCTCAACAATCAGGCAATGATGGACCCATTGAAAATGATTTTCTCAGATCCCATTTGTGGCTTCATAGCTCAGTTGTTTAATGTTTGGCCCTGAAACACGGGCAGTGTTGCAGAGGTAATGGGTTTGAATTCCTGTTGAAGCTTTTTAGGATTCTTTACTTACATTTGCTTAAATTGGGTACAATTTCATTTAACCTTGACAACCATTCAGCTTCCAGTTTAGTTTAAAAGTAGTTATTAAAGAGCATTTAAAAAGTTAGCACAAATGAAGGATTTTATTCTTATAATGCCAGCTTTGGTATATTTTAATTTAGACAAAGTCATATTTTTGTAACATCACATTAAGGTTGTTTCTAATTCACTTACTTTTAGGTTAACTAGTCCCGTTTAAAAACATTTAGCATAAGCCAACTTTCCAAAAGCATCATAAAACAAGCCACGAGGGAAAGCCACCTTCCAGTCTGGCTAATAATATGTTAGTCCAAGTAAAACATTTTAAAAACTTATACTCAATATATGTTGTACAAAAATGAAATGCATATAAAATATTAAGCTAATATTTATTGGAACATTTTTTGTAGTTATCTTAGTAACAACATTGTAAAAATGTTCAAAAAAAGTAAAGCAATAAAATCAAAAGGATGTTGTTAGTGTCATAGTTTGCTCATTTTAGGAACTGGGATTAGTTTATATGTATATATTTTGGCCACCTTTTGAGAATGGCTGTATGTCTGACACATGTTATTAGTCTCCTATGCAGCTGCTACCTGAGTTGTCACATAAGGCTTTTCCTTATATGACAACTTTGATAGCAACTGCAAGGGAGACAACTAGATACATATACAGGGCTCGACATTGCGACCTGTGGGGTCGCCAATGTGACTTCATTTCGTTGGCTGGCGACTAACTTTTCACTCATGGTCACCAGTCTGGACTCCACGATTTCAAGTCATAATTAGGTGCTAGCAATCAAATTTGAAAATTTAGAAGCCAGCTGGCCCCAAGATTTTTTTTCTAAAGTTGAGCCCTGAGATATATTAAGGGCTTAGTGGCTGCTCTTTAATAATAATAATATTAATAAGACTTGCACTCATCACCGCCTCAAAGTACAGAGGCAGTGCAGCTCAACGAGGTTGGAGTGAAAGCATATAAAGGTGCCCCTGGCTGCAACTATACGGACAATGCGTGCCCTCGGAGCACAGCATCAAGGGGGGAGGAAAACCGGAGTACTCGGAGAAAAACCCTCAGAGTCAGATAGAGATGAAAAACTCTCCACCCACATGCGGACCCCAGGAGTTGATTCCGGCTCGTAGAGGTGGGAAGCACAAGCGATGACCACTCTGCCAAGCTGACTCCCTTAACCCTTTTACTCCCAATAAGTTATCAACCAACTTCTTACAAAACAAAAGCAAAATGAGAATTGATCAAATAAAGCAAACTACAGAAGATTAAAAGTGTAATTCTCTCAAACTTGTTCAATGAAAAGTATGCACTCAAGTTGAAAGAATTTTTAAAATAGTTCAACTGGGACTGAAAGGTTTTGGTCAGACATAACTTCAAACAAAAGGTTGACCTTAATTAACTTTAATTACTTTTCTGAGCTATCACTTCATGCCATTCCTTTGCAATTTGTGCACATTTCTGTTGCTCAAAATACCAGTAATTGCTAATCCTAAAATTGTATTCTTAGCAAGATTCAAGTGTCATGATGTGGAGAAATTATGAGCCCAAACAATGGATTTATGACCGGTGGCAGGCAATGCTCCTTTATGACATAGAATGTTCTTGAATTGTTTGAACAATCAGGTTATTCCAGATTCAGAGATATATTTGTTTAACTATCTACCTGATACATGTATCCTTGGATTCAAAGTTTACTTGAATATTGAATGAAACAGTTCACGATCTTCAAGATCGTGAAGCCAAGCACAACCTAAATACCCATTGTCCAGTACTGTGTACAGTTTAACAGAATTTTCTTTTTTCATTACATCTTGTGAAAAATTTCAGTTTTAAAACTAATTTGTGACTCAATTTTCTTTGAATGTTATTGTTTTTAGTTGTAACCACAGGTGATAGGAGATGTGATATTCATAAAAAAAATATTCATATTTATGAAATTGTTAAATTTACAGCCTCTATTATTTTTGAAAAGGTGTTCAATTTTTTTAAACTACTATTTTATATAATAGCAACTAGGAATTTAAAAATAATTGAACACTTAAGTTCCCGAAGCCAGTCTTGAAATTAACAGAATTATTCTTTTACTTTTTTATAGTACAATACTTCATTTCAAACAAGATTTATACGTCTTTTGAGCATGTACGACAAACACAGTCTGTAACTTTAATTATGTTTCCTTGTAATATTTTTGGGTAAAAGGAGGGAATACCCCTTTTTGAATAAAGATGAGAAACTGCAGTACTTTCATGTCAAAATAATTCATAAATTACTTATAATTATGAAAGTGGTGAACCAAAGACATAATTTATTGTGTCCCATGTGCAAAATACAAATTTATTAATTCAAACTAACTTAAACAAAACCTTTATGCTGTTGTGGCCCAATTTATCAAAGATTTATTTTCATTGATTCATTTACAATCAATAAATTGTCCAGACATGTCCAGCCGTAGTTGGAATTTCATCAGACATTGTTTGATGACCACCAACTTATTTCCAGCCCTGGGTAAATGACAATGACATTTGTAGATTAAGGATGTCAGATGGATTAATGTATATACACACAGAATGCTAAGCAAATAAAAATTCATCAATCATATTTCTATGATTCTTTTCCAGTAAGACTTTATGTACTAATTAACTTTTACCAAATAAAGACTTGTTTTATTCCTAAAATAAAGTTACATCAAATTTGATTACACAATGAAAGAGTTAAAAATAAACTAATATTAAGTTAATACAGAGTTTCAAATAAATGTTCAGCTGACATCATTTGAGATTTAGATGAGGAGTTTCTCAATTGAAAGTTGGAGTGACTGAATCTGTGGCTTGAGCTGAGAGCCCTCATTCATCGTTACAGCACAAGAAATAACTGGTCTTGATACACCACAGGCCCGACCAAGGGCCTGCTTTGACCGCACAAATACATATGGTACATTCTGTTGGGAAATAACATTTTTAAAATGACAAGATAATGATATATCAAACATAAAATATACAAGATGCTCTAGAAGCGTTCACTGGGCTACCTAATTTTGTTCCAGATCTCTCTTCTTCTCACAACACAGCTGGCACTGAAAAGATTTGTGGGATGCACATTTTGTCTGGTCGACAAAAAAACAAATTTATAACTGGGTTTAACACAGGTATCCCAGTAATAAATTTTGATAAAATTATACAATTAATTTTTATATCAGAGGCCTGAATTGCATAAATAAAACCAAAAAATTACTTTGTACCATTTTTTAAAATGCTCTAACCATTTATAATAAATTATTCCACTGATCAATTTGCACCACTATGTTACTTTATTTATGAGTACTCTAAGCAAAATAATTACTAACCTTATCTTCACAGAGCAATGGAAGGTGCAGAAGAATTTCCAAAGGCTCAGTATCGGCAGCCATCACAATAAATTCTGCAATTCCACGATTGAGGCACTTTGTGGCTTCATTTGCACCCTTTCGCAGCTGCTTGTAGTTCACTGCTTGTTGTATAAGATCTAGAATTGTGACAGTCAATTGAGGATCGGCCAGTGGGTATGCTTTGGGATTCACTTCTTCAGTCTGAAAACAAGATGGTACAAAAAAAATACATATTACGTCCCTGTATTAATAAGTAATGAAAGGGCTCTTAGAGCTAATGTATTCATGTTAACATAGCTTGATATCGTTTTATTGTCTTTTTTGGCATAATTTTCTTATTGAGGCCCACTAATTTATGCATACAGTTTCATAGATATATCTGAACAAACATAACTATAATGCTTCTGAAAAAAATAGCAAAACAGTTACTGTTCATGAGCAGGATGCCTAAACTGTTTGCATTTCTATAGTTGGTCCATAAACTAAAGTCAATGGAGTTATAGCATATAACTTTAGTAAAGTTAGGGTCTTGGCTTTTCTATACACATCTTTCACAAGCTTGCGATAATGCTCCTTCCTGATACTATAGAAAACACTCGTGAATAAAAATGATATTAAGCAATTAACACGAAACGATCTCTACACAGTGTCTTCCAGGCCTAGGGTTGTGTAACTTTATTAATTAAACATCTTTCAATTCTACACGTTTGTCACAAACTGAATGATTGAGACTTTTTCATGTAAAATGGGTTTTCTTATACGACAGTTAAGTGACATCTTAAACTAGTTGAGTTAAACTAAAACTCTCAATGGTAAAAAAACACAAACCATTTTTGTGATTCTGTTTGTCCTCTCCGCAACAACAGCTTCACTGAGGAATACAGCGTACAAACACACAAACTTTTTCTCCGCTCTGCACGTGCTCCAAAAGCCCTTAGCTGTTTCATCTAGTTACCAATCTCCTTTCTTCACTAACAATTACATTCTAGTGTCCAGGGCCCGGTTTCAACCTCGTTCCCAGAACCTTTTGCAAAGGAAAAGGTTCTGGGAACGAGGTTGGGCCCGGTTTCTCAAACCTCCGATTAGGTTAGTCCTTGATTAAGACAAAATTAAGAGACGCATTTATTCAAAAGTAAACCTTTGTGAAGCTTATAAAATTCAGCTTGGCTTTACCAAAAAAGAAACTTGTTAAATCCAAAATTCCAGCTCAAAGCATGCTATAGAAGGTAGGAAACAGAAACATGGATTAAAAAAATAATTCTAGCCTCTAGGTTAACACTAATCGGGTTTTGAGGAACTGGGTCCAGATTCCATCAAAATCAATGTTTTTCTTTGCCGAAGGAGCCTTCGAGCGATATGACAAAGAGCCCTATGTTTTATAGTGCGCAAGCAAAGGCTCCGCCGGCTAAAGAAAAACGTTGGGCTATGGTGGCGAGAATGGCACGTGTCAGGTTCGTTCACTAATTAACGGCGTCCAATCCGACACTCGGGGAATTATAAAAAAGCACAAAAAAATATCACTTTTTGATTAGAAAATGGCCGATTTCTTTAGCACGTACTGAATTCGAACTTGTCTTCAAAGAGCGGGATGCTCAGTATTGTTCTGAAAAGAACTTACATTTCAAAACCTAATTGGAACTACAGTGAGCATGAATGAAACTTTCAGTACATTTCTAGCACAGGTTGCGGAACTTAAAGGAACTTTACAACTCAAATCGGCATTCTTCGCCATGTAATGTTAAACTGGGTGCAAAACAGGAAAAAGTCATACACTGACTTTTTCGTCTTCACTTTCAAGTTGTAGCCCGTTCAACTAGGTCAACTGTCCGCCATCTTAAAGTGGGCGTAAAAAGAAAAATCGGCGGCGGGAAAATAATATCTATATAATAGATTCAGTTCATGTATAGGAAATAAGTTTTATATATCAAAAATTAAAAGTTCAATAATTATGCAAGTTGATTTAGATAGCATTGCTTTCTGCCATCTCCTTGTGATGTAGCTTGGCTTGCTCTGCAGCTTCCCTGGGTGGTCTGCTCGAAGTGTTGGAGGGCTTCGGTGTTTCCTCATGGGTTGAATCATCTACTGAGAACTCAAGCGGATAGAGCTTCTCTATGGGTCTTTTGAAGCAATTTCCATTACTTGTCTTGACCATAACTAATCTTATCAAACCATCTTGGCCAGGAAATAGCTCTTTGATCACGGCCAGTTTCCATTGATTTCTTGGGCAGTTATCGTGAACTAGTACAACATCTCCCACATGAGGAGATCTTTCGGGTAACAATCGTTTGGGAAGGTTGTACTCTCGTAAACTGGTCAAGTACTCTTTGCGCCAAGTTATCCAAAATCTTTCCACGAGTATGTTGTAGTACTTGCCTCTTCTGGTTAGGGATTGTCTGTTTTCTTCATGTGTGCTGTATAGTTCTTCTGCACCTCCAGAGCTGCCTGTTTGGGCTGGCAGTGATAATAGCCGATGTCCACACAAGAAATGTGAAGGCGTAAGAGGTGACCCGTCCTTTATGTCTGTATAGGTGTACGTTAAGGGTCTGCTATTTAGCACAGCTTCTACCTCTGTCAGTATCGTATTGAGCTCGATGTAGTTAAGAGATGCTTTTCTCATTGTTTTCTTAAGACATCGCTTGACTGAACCAACCAAGCGCTCGTAAAATCCTCCCCACCAGGGATCTCGTTCCGCGATGAATTGCCACTTGACGCCGCGATTGGCGAGAAATGTAGAAATGTTGTTTTCAATATCTTCATCTTTTATTAAAATGTCCTCTTTGGGTACTAATTCCTTTGATGCTGCTTTGAATTGTTTGGCGTTGTCTGATATCATAACTTCGGGAACACCTCGTCTACTGATGAATCTTCTAAATGCTCTAATGAAGGATGGAGTTCTTGAGTCCTCCACTAGTTCAAGATTTATTGCTCTTATAGAAGCACAAGTGAAGAGACAGGTGTTGCCTTTCGCTGGTGTTTTGGTTGCTCCTTGAACAAATAATGGGCCTGCGTAATCGACGCCGGTGAACTGGAATGCGTGTTCGCCTGCAACTCGCGATTTAGGCATTGGAGGGGTGGGGACGGAATGGAATGGACGTCCTTCACACTTTTTTCAGGTTACACATTGTCTTAGTACGTTTTTGACTACCTGCCTTCCACAAGGAACCCAGTATTGCTGTCTTTGATGTGCTACCCGTATGATTAATTTCGTAATATCGCTGTACTTTCAGAGCAGAATAGGAAATTGCGCTTCAGGGTGGAGTTTCGAGTACTCAATTCGTTCGCGACATTTGATGAGTAGATCTGATGTGTCAAGAAACAGTCGAAGCTGTTGTATAATGGCGGGTGATTTGGACGTAAACGTTTTCTTGGTTGTCAGGAGCTTTCTAACAATCTTGAAATGATTCTCTTGCAGGTTCTGTAGAAGAAGAGTTTGCGCTCTATTGATTTCTTTCGTGGTAACTAACTTGGAGATGATGGTGAATGTCTCTTTCTGCACTTATCGATGAACAGCAAAACAAATACTAGTACTCTGATGAGGCTGCCAAAATTACTGTGTTTCTCCAGACCAAGTGATTTTAGTAAATCATGCTCTTGCTTCGACTCCTCTTTCTTCTCTTGGTGTTGTATGTAAAGCTATGAAATTTCTCGTATTTGTTGTTGGATCACTTTCATTGGCCATTTTTCTTTATCAGTTAGCCGATGGGGTCCTTGTAGCCAGTAAGTGCCTTTCTCGATTAGCGTGTTACCATTGATACCTCTAGTAAACAGGTCTGCAGGGTTCTCCGCTGAAGGACAATACCGCAACGTGTGCGTTTTTGTGAGGTTGTTAATCCTCTTTACTATTGCTGCAATGAATTGAGGAAGCTTTTTCTTAGAATTTAGCCATGATAGTACGATCTGGGAGTCACTCCACAGGTAAACCTGGAAGCCGTTGATAACTGGTGGATAAATGTTTGCACAATTTAGTTAGTGATATTTGCTTCAAGAAGTGCTGCCAGCAGTTCCAATCGAGGTAGAGTAACAGTTTTGATTGGCGCGACTCTGCTCTTCGCCATCAGTATTATAGTACTTCCAGATAGTCTTAGATAGGCTACAGCACCATACGCTTTGGTACTGCTGTCGCAAAACACATGGAGTTGTGTGTTAACGTAATCCGATGTTGAATATGGTCTTGAGAGTTCCAGTGGTTGCAAGTCTTTAATGGTGTTGATCCATACCTTCCATATATCTTTCAAAGTACCTATCAGTTCTTCATCCCAGGCGATGTTTCGTTTCCAAATATCTTGCATTAGTATTTTAGCTCTAACAGCGATATGGTGAAAATGGGGTTGTTACTAAACAAAATCCAACATTTGTGGGTGTGATCACGTATTTTAGTCAATGGAGTCAGGTCACCTTCAATGAAAATCTTGTTCCGCTGGTCAGGAAAGCAATAAGAATAAAAACACCCAACAAATCCACTCTCATAGTAGCTATATGCTTTCATTTTTCCTTCATCCAAATCGGGCCACATTTGAACATTTTCCTCCAATTTATCAGCTGAGATAGTGTTTGGGTCCTGAGCATCAAATTTTAGAAGCTGACATTAGTATTCTTCGTTTCGGTTTTCGGATATTTTTTCTACTTTCAATGGTGTACTCGTTACTTGACCTCTGGGATTCATTACTCCTTTCATCATGAAGGCGAAGCTGCTGCTTCAAATGTTGAGTACAAAGATGATTGGATGGGACGATGTATTAGGAGAGAAGGAATGCGATCAGTGGAAGAGATGGTTGGATGATGTTAAGAAGCTGTAAAGATCAACTAATGCTTTAAGCCAACAGGTTTTGGATGTTTTGGATGTTCAGCTGCACATGTTCCCCCACGCGTCAAGACAGGGTTATTCAAGTGTCACAGGACGAGTACAATGTTCATTTGTTTTGGGGAAGGCTGGGTTGGTGCCTATCAGAGAAATATAACATAAATGTAACATATCATTTACTTACCATTGGTAGAAAGTGCATGCTCTTTTATCTTCTCATACTAATATTTTTTCTGTATGATCTTTAGGATACAGTGGATAAGGAAAAGGGAGATGATGTGTTTTCCCAAGTGAGCGTTCTTGGACCATCCCAGTCAACAGAGAAAGAGGAACAGCCTGTGCCTCCCGACAGCCTGCGACGTCCGAGAAGGCGTTTTCATCCCTGAAAAGACTACTGACATACTTAAGATCATCCAGAAGAACGACTGAACAACTGCCTGATGCTGCACATCCACAAGGACATTGTTGACACCCATCGCTGCTACTTTCGCATCTCTCAACGACGATCGAACCAGATACTTCGGTTCTTACAAAAGAATGTAAACCCTTCAGACTGACTGCGGTGTACAATAAGACAAACATGTGGACATACTAGCCATTAAGTTCTCTATTTCAGCTATTAAGAAAATGTAAGTTGTCCCACTCTATCTCACTAATGGTATGTGTAAAGATAGCCTAGCATATTTGCGGGTTGTGGACTTGTCAGTTTATTTTTAGTGCCAAGACAAAAGAATCCCAGCAGAACTTCTGCAGCTGGTGTGGAAAAGGAGATGTTTAAAGTTTCGTTGTATCATCATCATCCTGGTAACTCCCCAGTCAATACCACATGCTCCTAGACCCCGCTAGTTTGCTCGCGCCTGCGGCGCCCGATATCTTGCCCCCCCCCCCCCAATCAAAAATTGCTGCCGGCGCCTCT
>JAOTRI020139766.1:0-10814 GCA_028564885.2 Zoanthus sanctaehelenae
TTGGAAAATAAGATGCTCGATATAGCCAACAAACAAATTAGCATAACTAGGGCCCATCTTGGTACCCATAGCAACACCATTTATCTGTTTGAAATAACAATCACCAAATGAAAAACAATTGAGAGTAAGGACAAGTTCAGCTAAGTATAACACGTCCACCATGACGTCAAATGAAAACCGACAATACTACTGTAACTTGATTCTTCTCGTTTCTCGTGAGTCGTGGTACGGATTTTAATGGTCTTCTATCCCGTGTTGTTGATAGTGCTGTTTAGCAGCATGTTGAGTCTTGTCCATGTTAGCAATGAGACGCAATTGATAGCCAAGTTTCTTACGGAGATGAGTGGTCAAGCGATAGAATAGAAAGATCTCGTAATTGTCTGGCAGGCGTTATTCTAACGTTTTTTTAACAACCGTGAAATCTTCACTGCGTGAAAGATACTGTAATCGATGTCTTTTATAAATACAAGATTTTTGACACTTATTAAAATCTTGTATTTCATTGGTGTCCATATAATAAATATGGAATATCTTCACTTTATTGAATTTGTTCAAATCTATACAATGCTTCAAAACGTTCACCCTAGCTACTTCCATTTTCCTGTGTACAATGGGCACAATGAATATGTTAATATGCCTTAAAAATACTGAACACAAAAGTTAAACTTATTGCATATATACACTGTTAAGATGGCAGTTAACAATTATTCCCCAAAGGGGAGGTGAACCGTGATGGGATAAATAAGCGCTAGGGTATTTGTCTTAATATTTACCAAATAACAAGATAAAAATGCTCTTTATTACTAGTAGTAGTAATCTTCAAATCAATTTCTAGGTAAGTACTAAATAACCAAATGGGCTATTCAAACTCGTAGTCCATGAGGACGATTTGTCTAATTGTGTTAGTATATAAACCTACTACAAGCCATGTCTATCTGACATTTTTCTATACATAACAATTACCAATCCAAAAATTTAAAACATCGTTGAACTTAAAGGATGTTTTCAATTTTAGTCCACTTAAAAAAAATCACGAACTTTTGCCGGCGCATTGACTTTTTCATTTTTTAATAAGTGACAATTATTGCAAGAGTGCGCGTTGGAAATGAGATGATTGATAGCCAACAAGGCACGTTGCGCCGAGCTGGTAATAATCATCTCTTATCCAACAAACGCGAATGGAATAGTTATTTTATTAAATTTTACGACGTTTCCGAACCGTTCGATACTTGAAAATCACAACAAACCTTTAATAAATTGTAACCGAGACTTTTTTGTTAATTTCCATATATGGTCATTCGGTATATGAGCTGATAACCGAGGTTGAGCGAACCAATCAGGGCCCATGCAGTTCAAAAGCCGTTTAGAACTAACCCAGGGTTAAATGTTTAACCTCATGGTCTTGTTTCCAGTTTCATAAGGAGAAATTTTGGGTGTAATTTTGGGATTAACAAAACTTTTCCTAAAAAATTCCGAACAGTATTTATTGAAGTTTTGCTTAACCCAGGGTTAAACTTAACCAGCCTTAGAACAACTGCTGAAAATTTAATAAAAGAAATAATATGGCGAAAACGTCGAGGAATATTTTCCCTGTTGTGTAACAACTAACAGAATGACAAAAGCCTTGGGCCGACAGCATATCACGACAATTGATTTTTTTTTTCATGCATTTTTGTCATACTTGCTTAACCACCTTGAAAATATCAGATTTATTTTAGAATTAGCTAGGGACGTGAGGGGATGTGGTTTGCGCAATTGTTAAGATCTCTGCTTACCAAGCACAAGGGCCCCAGTTCGATCCCGGTACTAAGCCGAGACTCGAATGTTTTCGTCTAAGCCAACTCAGCTTTCCATCCTTACGAGATAGATAAATGAGTACCAATGTCTGCTGGGAGCCAACCTGCAATGGATTAGTGTCCCGTCCAGGGCTTTCATCCGCTTAGCACTGGAGAAACGGAAATAAGCGCTGGCCCCATGGGCTACTTAACTCGTAAAAAGAAGCATTAAACCCTAAAAGGGTTTTTTTAAATAGCCTGTTGAAATTGAAATAGACTGTTGAAATTTTGCGAAACCAACTAATTTGTCAAAAAAAGGATGTAGAGAAATAAATCATCGGAAATATAATAGCAAAACGGGCTCGTTACTACTCTGATTCGCCATCTCTTTTCTACTAGTACTAGTAGACTATCACAAATAGACCTCTTGTTGAGTATGCAATGAGAATGCAGGATGCGTGTTAGAGTGTAAGTAGGTTTATACAAATAAGGAATATAAGTAAGACAAACTGACAGCTGTGGCTTGCTGTTTTTTTACTTGCTGAATAGCATCTCTTGCACAATGCGCAGTTGTTCGTATTCTTGGTGTTCCTGGCTGAGCCTTCGGGCTCATACAAAGTTTGCAGCGGTATCCATGCCCTACGTATAAACGCTTTTCCACTGTGAGGCTCTTGATCGAGAACCTGCAGCCACAAATTTTTATTAATCTCAAAAAATGGAGTTTCGGCAATTTTTTTTGCTGCTAATTGAACACGTTCCAACATTAGTGACAGGCCTGGTGGATCCTCTAATGTTCCTACATCTAGATACAACTTCTGAAGCGGCCGGTTTGCTCTAAAGTGCTTCAGGGTTTTATTAATAAATTCTGCTCTAACATCATCCGGGAATTTTCCTTTTAAAGGAAGAGGCCACCAAAGCGAAGGTGACATACATGCCGCTGACCCAAACACTGTGGGCCTTGTCCAAGCTGCATGACAAGATATGAGTCCGCCTAGTGAGTAACCCAAGATTCCAACATTTTTTTGCCGTGACAGTGCTCTGTAACGCAAACTAGCATGTGACATTAACGTGTTTTGTATGAAATCCAAATATTGTTCTCCTCTGGAGGTTGTTGGCACCCAATGGGTGCATTTGTTAATTGTTTTATCCATTTCTTCAGTTTTGCTACAATTTGGACAAAACGTACATCCTCCGCATCCGTTTTTCCATGTTCCATGTTTACACATCATTTGAGTGCCGTTGGTTGGCGTCAAAAGCTGAGTGCGATCACCGTCTGTTCCAGTGTTCTTCAAGCCCACTAAAACAAACTCTTTTAGAGTTCCTTCTGTTGCCATTTTCTTCTGAAGGTTTGCGACCGCCGCGATCGTACGCACATAATGTCCGTCATTAACAAAGACAATGTCATACTTTTTGTAAATATTTTCCTTAAAACTCGGCGGTAAGAAAACTTGAAGCTCTCTAGTTTCGTTAAGTTCCGGTGAAAACAAACTTTCTTCTTTTATTTCGCCTTTGTTGATGAAAAACCAGGGATAAACACTGAACGTAGAACTGTGACCTTGAGAAAATGCTGTTTCTGACTGAAACAGAGAAAACACAAAGTTCGCCCCAAACATATCGATTTTGTCAAGTCCCGAACGAATACGAAACTCAATTTTCTTTCCACATATACTTTTACCCTGAAATTTTGAGCAGTTAATGAACTCTTGGCCAATTTGAGCGTCCATGGAATATTCCCAGGTGTCTTTTGAAATGTTCTTCATTTCTCTGCTGCTGCTCCAACTTAGTCCCAGGCCACTCCCCCGTACCCACATTCGCAAGGTGTCCACGCCTTTATACCTGGTCATTAACAAAATACAAAATATACGGTGGGATTATTATTTACTAATTAAATAAACTAAAATGTTTCACATAATGGAATATGGTATTTCCTGTGAATAATTTTACTTAGATATGGCTATATGACTATCAGGCTTTGCTAATCAAACGGAATTTTTATCGTATATTTTGCATAACTTAATTTAAAGATAATAACTTTAAGGATGATTTAACTTTTTTACGACGTCGTAAATAGTTGCTGATACATATATACATACATACATTCAGTACTTGTTTACAAGTATTTACAGGTTCAAGCATTTGAGCTAAGATCTTTAGGCGCAAGTAGCAGCCAATAAGAAATGCTAGACCCCATTTTTGTACTTTGTGTGTGTTCTTTTAAGTTCCTTGATAAAAGTTAGAGAGGCAGGACCTACGTGTATGGTTTAACGTCCTAGAGCAAAGGCGTTAGTATGGTATGTAAGCTTTCCATTTACACGCCGTACTGTCCGCAAAGGCAGCAACTTTTCAGGCGCGTATCGTGGCCATGTTTTCAAGTACGCACAAGTACATATCATGTAAAAACCAAAGTAAACTGAGCGAAAACTAATTCGTTCTTTACTTCTTGTTCAAAATAGTTGTGTGAATACAAACTAAGAATAAACAGTCTTCCCTTTATTTTGAACAAACATGGTGCAAAGAAAACATTGTTTTGGTTGTAGATCCTCAGGCTGGCGCTCAACAGCCTTAAGACAGGCTATAATTTTAATTTTCAGGTTATCGTTTTAATTTTTAGACTTTAATCAAAAGATTGTTTTCACCACGAGATTTTGGTTGTGTACAAATAAAATGTTAGAAATAGAAACAAATGCTAAAAGTTTCAAGATCTTCTGGTCATTTGATGTCGCAAACAACAGAAATGACGCCAACATTGTCGCCGTGACGTCTGGAAAAAACAGTAAATTTTTGAGTACCAAACATCTTCAAACATTGAAAGGGGATTCGACACCGTGAAGAGCTGTCAAAGAGTATGTTATTAAATCTTATATTCAGATCATGTACAAAATTTTTGCCATATGATATTGGATATTTTTAAAATTAAATGTGTAAAGCATCATTTTTTGGAATTTTAGTATTTCGTGACGTCATTAGTAGTAGGGACAATAGTATATCAGTCTATCCAATAGTATATCAATCAAACGTTTTGTCTTACATTGTTTCTTAGAATACCAAATTTGGTCTGAACATGTTGAATAGTACCAAAATTTAAAGGCCACAACCACTTTTCCTCCCATCCCCCGTGAACAAGAAACCAGCTCATTCTCCGGGCTTTCCCTAACCCACCCATCATAGAAGAAAGGTCTGAGAACTATGCTTCAAAAATCTCGTGTATTGTCATATACGATTTAAAGCCAAATCAGTCAAATTGTAAAGTTTAAATACTTGCTTTGAGCGTGACCACAATGTCGTACTATTTTTATAAGATAAACACAACTAGTTTTACAACTACAACAAAAAAAAGCTCAAAAAAACTATTTTTAAAAAGGCTTATGCAATTATTTGTTTTTTCGTTTGTGTATTTACGAATGGATCAATCAATCGTGACAACAAGTTAATCTGTTGTTTTTTAATCAATGTATACAAAGTTTGTATGCAAAATCAAATCAGTGATAACAAAAATTTTACATTAAAATGGTTGAATTTAACTGTCGTATTTCGTAAATACTATATCCTAAAAACGTACCTGTTTTTTTCTGGGTATTTTACTCGAAAAGTAACCTTCTTGCTGAAGGTAAGAGCTGTGACACAGTAGGAGAATACGCAAGATCCCCTTGTGCCGTCAGCTTTGCATGGCGTACCGGTCTTTTTTCCCTTACAGAAAGCAGCACCGCTTTCAGTATACCCATAAATGGACAGTGACAATATCAGAAATGAGATTAAATGCGCTTTACCAAAGAAATTGCAAAGGAAAGAAGAACTTTTTTGTTTCATTCTTGATAGATTTGGTGTACTTAGAGCTCCATCTGATTGTGGTGTGTTTTTCGGTGAAAGTTGACGATCGGATCATTTCAAGTACATGTTATTGTTGTAAAACAACTCCCGGTTCATTGTTTATATTGTATACAAATAATACCATGTCGTATATGTCGTGAGAAAATATATTAGAAATGTTTCATTATTGATTGTATTTCACTACAAGAAATTATTCTTACATGCTATATTTTCTTATAAAAAAGATTGTGGATGCGTTTTTAATGCAAGAAGACAAATATGCGTACTTTTATTTAAGCTTAGAAGCTTGAAAACAAAACTTGAAAACTTTCGGCAGTTTATGATATTCAACTTGTAGCTTTTAATGTTTGTAAAATTTATCCAGAAATCCTTGGGGCTGGACTTCATTATTTCTACACGTTTGACACATAATTGCCACTTTAAAGATGGGCGGTCGCACCTATATATATATATATATACATATCCAAGCAAATGTTCGTTTTCTAAATTTGTATACAGCAATCATGCACCCTTCGAACTAGTGGTCGCTTAATAAATTAACTGTTTATTCTTTTGTCTCACGATAAGTCATTAAATATTGATCGCTTGTTTAAAACGCTGGCATTTGCGCTAAAACGGGAACAAACGAGCTTATTAAGTACCCAATAAACAAAAAGTGGTAACTTAGATCTTAAAAACAAGGGGATGAGCCTCGGAAAGTTTAAATAAGTACGTGTAAAACGCAAATGTCAAAAGTACGAAAGCGCTGGAGGAATTCGGACTTCGGACTTTGAACCTCGGACATCAGACTTCAGACTTCTTTTTCTAGTCTTATGGTCACGTTACCTGGGACTTCTGGGTACAGATTTTAGACTTCTGACCTCAGGGTGCAGTTGTTTGAAGATTTGTAAAGTTTAAGCCTGGATTAAGCAAAAATTCAAACAAGGATTTCTTTTTTAAGAAAAGGTAAACGGTTATTTATGCAAACTGTTTAGATTATTTTAGAAAAAGTCTTCATAATCCCCAAATTACAGCTAACATCTCTTCTTGTAAGATTGGAAACAAGATCATAGGTTAAATATTTAACCCTGAGTTGGTGCTAATCGGCTTTCGAACAACTGGACCCAGAAAGATAGATAGCATTATTATTGTTTTGTGTTGTTGCAGTATTTTAATAGTGAGACTTGTCAGAACAATGCTAAGCTTAAGCTAGCTGGCTAAATCCTTACACAAGCCTGGTGGCCCATGGGGCTGGCGCTCATCTCCGGTTTCTGTAGTGTTAAACGGATGAGAGCTTTTGACTCCCTCTGGACGGGACACTGATCCATTGCAGGTTATAGCTCCCAGCAGACGCTGGTACTCATTTACCTACCCCGGAAAAATGGAAAGCTGAGTCAGGCGGAAAAGAACGTCACACAAATATCCGAATCTTGGCAAAGTGCCGGGATCGAACTGGGAACCTTGTGGTTGAAAAGCAGAGATCTTACCAACTGCGCCAAATGTGTCCGCCCAGAAAGTCGAGACTTAATTCGGTCTTCAGAGATTTGGAAATATAGTAATCCAATGGGAACCCGATATAAAATTATTTACATTAGCAACTATTATAAAAACTGTTTGATAACAATGGCATGCATTACAGCTTGAACAACATCCATCCAAAGCATTGTGATTGAGGCAGTTTTAAAATGGTTTCTCAGTTAGTGAGAATAAAGGTTCATTTAGTGGAGCAAAACAATGTAACTCATTTAATACATTTATTAATAAAACAATGGATATGGCGTTAAATTTTTAAAAAAAAAACATCGATTATTTTGTCTGACGTTTCTCAGGGGTGGGTGGAGGGGTTTGAAAAGAAACATCGCCATGACGCTTCTCATGGAGAAATCGACATGTGACGTTCCAGCACCTATCAATGAATTAATTAACAGCACTACTAGGATAAAATTTGTAAATCTATATAGGTCAATAAAGTCGTTGTTGTCATACAAACAACTGAAAAAAGGATGATATGCGACTTGTACAAACATGCTTGCGGAATTTTCATTTGTTAAATGCTCAGCAAAATCGGTACAAGTTGCAACGTTTGCTGCTGTCAAAAGAGTGGAGCGCTGACATACTGTCTGTGTAGTTGTACAATGTAACATTGACAGATATTCCAACTTGCAAGAACCTCCTTGATGAAGACGTTGTGTAGGAATACTCCTCTCCACTAATGCATACTCACAAAAGAGAGTCAGTTTACTTCACCAAAATTTTTGAAACTGATTTGCAAAAAGAAGATGAACTATAAGTATTTTAAACCTAAATTTTTAATTAAATAAAACGTAACTATTTACATAGCTTGGGTGTAGTTTGAAGGTAAGCTTAGCTGCATGTTTCCATGTCTTTTCTATTTAGCCAGATATGAACCGAACCACACAAGCACAGTTTTACATTCACGCATGGTCTCTCTCACCCTCGTACACCAAATCATTTGCGCAAATTCTAAGATGTGCATTAGAGGGTGATAACATGAGACCGGGATGAATTTCGCGCGTGATTACAGTGAGATCGGCATGAAATGCGTAGGCCACCAAGAGTCTTTCATCTACAAAGTACGTTTAGCATTGAGAGCACTGCAAGCTTTTGCGCATGCCCAACCGCTTATGCAGTGCTCCTTTGGCACAAAAACTCAGACCGGTCTGGAAATGTTTGCGATTACATGTCTTCCCGGTTCTTCTTCGGTCTATCTACCGAAACGAGTCGTCCCGGTCTGGGTTGAGTTTTTGTACCGGTCTCATGTAATCAGATAAAAGGATTTGTATGCGGACCGATCTGAACTCTTCCCGGTCTCACTTCATCCCGGTCTCATGTAATCACCCTAGAAAGATTCTAGCATTCACGCCCATGCTCGCTTAGTCTAGATTCTGGGATATTTTATTCAACTGAAGTGTATTAGGGAGCCACTATCAAAATGCGGAAGACTCACAAAACTTCCTGGAGTTGGGTCGTTATCAACGACACGCCTCATTTCTTAGACATTAACATTGAATTTGACAGACTTTCTATTTATAGAAAAGTCACACACACTGGTCAGTATTTGCATTTCTCCAGTTATATGAAGTGTTCGCATAAGATTTCCTGGATCCGTTCATTGGTAAACAGAGCAACAAGAGTTTGCTCATCTCCTGGAATGGTTTTTCAAAGCGCATTGGTAATGCTATCATCAAGAGAAGTCATGTCAGTACTAGATCTACTAATGCCGCAGATTCTGATACCACTACAAAGCTTTTTCTGTCTCTGCCATTTTTGGGCTTTAAATCGGAACAAATTGTGTGTGGCTGTATACGTAAACTTCGCCGTTCTCTCAAACCAGATGTCGACATCAAATTTATTGTTTCATACCACACAACTAAATTTTTGTTTTTTACGGACACAAAAGACAAGATACCACCTCTGAACAAGTATTTTGTTGTTTACAAGTTTAACAGTCCAGGTTGTACCGCCGCCTTTGTAGGTAAGACAAACCGCACTTTGTTAGAAAGGACGAATGAGCATGCGTGGGACGACAAAGAAAGAGCCGTTTTCTACCATCTTGCTGTTTGCCCTGGATTTAATTTTTTGAATAATCTGCACTCTTTGGAACCAACTTCTTTACAGTCAAAAAAACCCGCAACAACATTAGACACTGTTGACCACAGACTTTTTCATTTCATCGTGAGGAACAACACAAAGATTATTGACAAATCAAACAATTGGAATTAGTTGCTGTTTCTTGCGGCGCTACATATTAAATACTTGGGACCTGAACTACTGGTTGTAAATCCTCTAGGGAACTTCAGTTATTTTGAATTTGTATTAGGAACTTCAACTAATTTAGGTTTGTATTGCTATTCCAATCGACATTGCTCTATATTAGCAAGTTACTTGTTGTAAATATTTGTTCACTCTAACGATGGTTTTGCAATAAGACCGAAATATAAGTGTTTCAATTACTGAGTTTTGAATGTTGTTCGTATTCTGAATACCACAAACATCATGAAATTTTTCGGGTTAGTTTTTCCTATTTATTTGCCTGACTTTTGACAGCAGTTCTGGTAGCGGCGAGCCATACGGCAACCAGACACAACTATGCGGGGGGCTTGACAACGATTACAATTGCAATGATAGCGATAATATACTCAAACCTCGTAACTTTTTTGTTTATGTATAATGTGAACAATTACGTGACCACCTTTTGCAATATAACTGAAACCAACTTTGAATAAGTAAATCATATTTGTTGAAACGATTTTAGTATGTTGGATAAAATGTAACTTTATTCCTAATATAGACTCATTATGTTCATTTGGTTATAATAATGTCAATATAAACTTATGTTATTGTACAATTATAGTTGACAATTATTGTTAATGCAGTTCGACCAGTTCTTTAAACTTCATGTATTCATTTAATTTCAGCCTTTATAACGGCCTCAAACTCGATAACAACTTCAAGACGATGGTTTTGTCAGAAACATCAGAAACTTCAGAAACGTGTACGATGGTTTCGTATAAATCATATACAAACTTAATCACGAATCGGCTATCACAAATTAATCACAAGTCACAAATTGACAATCTCCCCAAGTGGAAGTACTGATAAATCAACAATCTTTCCAAATGAAAAGTTAAGTAACTGACACAAGCGAACAATTTCCCAATGAATATATAACAAGTTCGTCCCTATATAGGGACATTAACATTCATATACTCGAAATTTTTAAAATTCCTTGTAACAAAGGATGCATTAAATGATACCGCACTAACAAATACCTCTAATGAATTTTGTGAGCTTCAAAAAAACGGAAAAGCCATTCAAAATGGGAGCCTCGTTTTGATGTCAGTTCTATCACGTGACCAATCATGAAGGACTTCAGAAGACTTTATTAATTTCATTTATCGAGAAACATCCTTGTTGCTCTTGGGGTGTGTGTGATAAAATTATGGAGTGAGAAGCCCTCGAAGACAACAGAGCCTCGACATCATGCTAGAAGTGTCACGTGACCATTTAACGTCAATCATGTGGTATAATAGCATAGTGCTTCATAAATATTTTTGTTCTTAGGCCATTTTAGTTTCAAAAGAAAAAGAAAGAAAACGGCGGTTACAAACATAATCAAAAGACAATTTTTGTCATAAAACATTATATTATAAAACTTAACGTTTCGTATGCTGCAACATACATCTTCAGAAGTGACGGTTGGATTGTTAC
>JAOTRI020139777.1:0-10813 GCA_028564885.2 Zoanthus sanctaehelenae
TTGTGTCTCAAACGAATATCAAAACGAGACCAGAAGGTGGAAGACTCCCGAGCCTATAAAGAATTGTTATTTTTGCCATTTGTGAAGGCTAAGATTTCATATTTTATAGCACGAAAACGTCAGGGTTGTGCTTTGAAAAAAGCAAAAGACAATTCTTAGAAAGGCAACTTTCTGGGGACCTCATACTTCAAAACATCCCCCTGGGGGGTTGTCAACCATTAATTAATACCTTCCCGCATAAAATTTTTCAAAACTTGACAGGTCTGGCTACTGAAGGTGACAATTGTGACAATGTCGCAACATGCATAAAAATTAAAAAATGTTTTCTTATATCTGAAATGTGTAATTTCTTTGGTGCTTCTTCGATCATACGGTAATATCATTCACTTCATTTATGAGAGTTTTTATCATATTTTAAGTGGCTGATAGTTGAAATTATAGCCAAGGCTGTTAAGCATGAATGAATGAAAACATAAACTTATCTTCTAGTAACTCCACAAACAGTTTATTAAAGGAAAACCATGGTGGTCTAGGATGGAAGAATCTCTGGTCCCACCTTTCCACAATTTCTGGATGTTCCCTTGGTAGAGGGTTGCTTTTGCAGAAGCACAAAGATTGGACAATATAAAGGAGTGTGACACACCAGTAAAGCTACATGATTGTATCATCAAAAACGATTGTGTAAACATTGACAAAAGTTTTGACCATTTCTTTAATTAAAACACAAATTCAATCTCTAAAGATATTTTTATATCTGAAACTAATGTGAAATTTATTCTATAAGCCAGTTAGAGCCACTTTTAGTGGTATGGTGTGACAGCAACCACCAAAACTGAACTACCGAACAACTACAGTATGTCTTTATAGCTATAACAACGATGTGTGCAACATTTGTCACATACATAAGCATCACAGGGGTACATGGGTCTGAAATTATGTTTATTTCATTTTAAAATATAAAGGATTTCACAACATTTTTAATGAGATCCCTGAGAACAGATTTTGCTTTAAGCAACATGTCTTCTCCCATCTTACTTGATCAGAAGCATCTTTCTTCTTCAAACCATTTCTTCTTTCATTTTCTCTTCAGTTTCCCTCCATTTTTCTAACTGTCCACTTCAAAGCTTGTAATGCCTCTTTTGGATTACACAGTAATATTGTGCTATCACAATGATTTACTGAAGACAACCAATAAACTGTATTTTTGACAAAATAAGCTAACTTGGCTGTTTAACTCCATGCCAAAATAGCTTACTTACAATACCTTGCCATTATTATTATTATCAAATAATCCTGATACATATAACTTTTAATGGACTCAAAAATGCAAATGTATTTTTGAGCATTTTTGTCAGTGTCTCAACTTACATTTTTCTTCAACCGCTTGAGCAGCTTCCTTAGCTTGGTGCACAGCTATCCTATAAGCGCCCCGCTTGTTTCGCCGAAATCTTTTCTTAAAATTCGCTGAGAAGGCAACAAGTTCATGAGCAACCATAAGTGAACTAGTATTTGACCCAAACCATGCAACATGTGCATCTCTGTTGGGACTCATTCCACTGACAGCCAGAACTCTCCCCGGCCACCATGGGTGACCATGAACCTTCCCCCACACAATGTCACCAACTGAAATTCGACAGTTTTTAGCAACAATGTTTTTTGCTTGCTGTGAAGATTTAACACAAGAATTTAGAGGAGTCACTTTCATTCTAGCACCGGTGTGTTTTAATCTAGATGGACTGCAAGTTTTACTTTTGGATAGACTCAAAAGCTTTGATTCACTTGATCTTAAATTAGACTTTATTGAAGTATTGTTTTCTGTTGCTGAGTTACTGTGTTTAAAAATTTTCTTAGGGGAACTGTGTGGATTTTCTACTGTTAAGTTCTTTTTATAAATTTCAACTGATGTTTTTAACTTGTTACTTTCAATGTGTAATATTTCCTCAGCAAACTTTTGCCGTTCCTTTCTTTCACTGAGTCGTGCTGACCGTTTTACAGGAGTTGAAGAAGCTGAATTACTCTGACTAGCATTAGGATCAACTGTTTGATGAGTTTCGTCTTTAGTTTCCCAATCAATGTGCATATCATTGTGACCAGATACTTCAGTGAAGGATTCCCCAGGTGTTTTGACATCAGTTTCAAGCTTTCTTGGTTCATTAGTTTCTAAATGTTCAATTGAATCTTCTAAACTTGCAGCTAGAAAATTTCTGCTGTCTGTTTTAGCAAACTGTTTATAGCAGTATGGTTTATCATTACCACAGAGTAAATCTTTGTCCCTTAGGGTACACAAACGTAAGTCTTGTCTGCTATTCTCACCTTGATCTTCAACTTTAGAGTTAATATTTGCTATTCCAGGTAAAGAGTTAGTTACTTCATCAACTATTTTATTCTCACAATGATCTGCCGTTTGAGAATCAACTTCTGTAAAGCAAATGAGAGTTTTCTTCTCTTCTATTATATTTTTCACAGTTTCAGCAGAAACATCCAGTTTTCTCTTCTTATTCATTGGTTCTATCACAGGGTCCAACTCAGTTGGTAAAGTATTTGTTGTGCTGATATCCAACAACTGCTTTCCTTCTGAGGAACATATTTTTGGCTTCTTAACTTCATTTTTCTTTGGACTCACTGTTTCTGGTTGAGAAGATTTAGAATTCTGAAGAGTCACCGAGTTATTGCATACATCTTGCGAAAGTTTCAAAGGGCTCTTTGCTAGTGATGGCCAACTTGTTGTATTCTGAAATGCCCTCTGTTTAATATCAAAACTTTTGGATTTTCTTTTCGAATTTTGGCTTTCACTTTGATTATTAGACGTCATTGTATCTGTAATACATTTTGAAGGTCTATTTGCTTTTTTGTTTTTTTCTGGTTTTGATTTTGCTCTAGATGATCTTTGACCAATTAAACAGGGTTTTGAGTTGGTGGAACTGTCTGTTTTTTGTGGAGAATTTTTTGACTCTTTCTTGACACTTTGTTCCGGACGAAAACTTGTGAAGACCTTGAGTTTATTAGACATATTGTTTCTCCTAGTACTGCTTGAGTTTCTGAATTGCTTTCCTGAGTCGTTCCGATTCGACTCTCTTTGATATTTATGACTTGGTTTAGAATGACAAGTCTCTCTTCTATTCGAATCACCGCCACTTTGTACGTTCTGGCCACGTAACGAGGCTCTGTATAATGTAAATAAGAATGACAGTAAATCCATTATATTAGCTGCGATAAGTTATAATACCTTTAATATTTTAAAATGAATGAAAAACATTGAACGATTTCTTTTATACTGCAGGCATTACCTCGAAACTACTGAATGTTTTTCATCAAACAACACACCGCGAAAAATTTTGGAGCGATGATTATATCGAACAAGTAAGCAATTATCCAAACATTCTTCAATTACAACAGAAATGTTTTTTCCTTTTGAGAGCGCAGACATGATTTGAGTTTTTTAAAAATTTCTACAAAACTAGTACTGGCCAACTCTTGCAAATTTGATGTTGTTTCTTTTGCCTCATTTCCATTCAGTCTCGTAGACGATTGGAATGGTTGGGAGAGGTTGTGTTCTGATCAAGACATTGTGTCCTATGCATAAATAGAATTACTGATTTTCTAAAAGTGCTAGCTCTTTCTTACCTGTGATAAATTAAATTTTTTTTTTCTTTCTCTCTTTTGTCAGCTGATACTTTGTATAACAATGTTCTACCTAGATTGTTTTTGCTGTACGGTACGATGTGATTACAACGACATGCAAATTCTCCAAAACTTAACCGGGTCGTTTCTGAAAAACCAGCAGCTGTACTGAGCAATTACAATATGAACGGTGGAAGTTTTGAGTTGTGTGGAAAGATCATTCCATCTTCGTATGTCCAACAAGCCCAAAATGCAAAGAAGAGCTTGGAAAACCAAATCAAGACATTTCTTGAGCACGTAATTAAGAATATTACCACATATGTTTTCATTTTCTGCCGTTATAATACATGCATGACTATTTTTTATTTAATGTAATATTGAATTAAGATGCAATTGAACACACTGTTTCCCAAATGAGTTAGTTACTGTACGTGGTTCTTGGTTGAGTTCAGCACTGTTTTTAATTTATTGTTCTTCAATCATGATATCAATTTTGCATATTAAATTACAACCAGTCGACTTACAGTTATTTGCTGGCAACACCATATTTAGGTTCCACCAGCAATCATCAATATTGCCCTTTTGTAATCTCTTATTTATTTTTAAATAGACAAAGTTTTTTATGTCAGTTAAATTATCGAGGTTCTTGAGATTTCATTTTGTAGAATCTCAAAACAAGGTGTCTAATAGCCTAGTCCATGAACAGCTAATTGGTACAAGTTATTATTATATTTTGATTAAATTGATTCAAAGCGAAATTCATTTTCATTCTACTTTGTAGAGGAAATGGCCTAGAGAAGGATGGGATGATGCCGCTATTGAGATGCTGTTGCAAGAACTTTCATTAATGGATAGTAATAATTTTCCAGGTAAAGCAAAAATAAAATAATCTGGCACCTGCTTATCCTAGTTGGTACTATAAGGTGCCAGGCTATCATGCAGAAGGCACAGGTTCAGTTCCTGGGTAGATCTGAGCTCTCAGGGTCTTAAAATAATTGAGTCCTGAGACAATACTCTTGCTGTAACATCTGCAAATAACTTTCACATTGTTACTATAAACCATAGGGTCTCAGAGACATACAGTATCGGTGTTTTGTGTGTGTGTCTCTCTCTCTCAATCCAGTTTTGATCCAGTTTTATCCCTGTAAACAAGGGTGGTCGGATTTACCCCACTCTGCCAGCAGTATCTCCCGCTCCCACTCCCACTCTCCATGTCACTCGATTCATTGAATCCTCCTTCTACAAACCAACACTCCTACTCTCCTCCACCTGCGATCTCCATGTTTTCCTCGGTCGTCCTCACTTCCTCTTTCCCTTCACCTCTAACTCCAATGCCTTCCTCAAAACATGGCCATCATCCCTCCTTAACACATGCCCATACCATCTCACTCCATTCGCCTTTGCCATCTGAACCACTGTTTCCTTCAATCCCAACATCTCCATTAGGTCTTCTGTCCTCCTTCTCTCCACCAGTTTCGCACCATAGATTGCTCTCACCATCGCTCTCTGAGTACTTCTCAAATTGGCCATCTCATTCTTCCTCATACACCATGTCTCACTCCCATATAATATCGCTGCTCTCACATAACTCCAATAGATCATTCCTTTCATCTGCAATTTAAGTTGACACTTCAATATCTTTATTATTGTAAGTTGTTCCATTCATTAAGGTGTTTAAACACGGCTGATGAGCCATTCTTGAGATGTTCTTGTATTCTCTCATGCACTTGCCTAATAGTACTGCCAATATAGATTCTACTGACTGCAACATTTGCATTTGATCTTTTTAGGTTTTGGTTTGATACTATTTAACAATTAGACCTTGAGACCAAATAAACTATTCAAACCTAGTCCTTGAGGCTGGGAGGTCTACAGTACTTCTTTTTGAATATACCTACAAATTGATCAAAAAAGGATGTGCAAATTAAATTATCAATGAACTCCTAGACTTATATTACTTCAAAATAGTGCTCATTACTAATTTTGATCTGTCATCTTTTCTCTACTTGTAGAATATCACAAATTGATATAAATTTTGTAGAGTAGCCAATTAGAATATGAGATGTGTATTTGACTGTTAGAAGTTTTATACTATACTTAACTTATTTTATGTTTTATTGTTAAATATTATATTTTATAAAAACAAAAAATTGTGATTTTTTTAGTATTGAATATAAGTCTGCAAGTACTTTCATAATTAAAAAACAGAGAAAATTAGGATGAAACCATGACCAATATACAGTACAAGCCTGCATCCAGAAATGAAATTTATTTTTATTAGTCCTTAGTGTCTTCTGAAAATACAGTAAAAAAGTATTTAGCTTATTCTTTGACAAATAATAATCCTGACCTAGCCATCATACACTGTACATACACATACATACACACTTAATGACAACTCCCCAAAGGGGCTTTTCAGTGTCATGTTAAAAACCTCCCTCTTCTCCGATTAAGAATCCTAATTGGAAGGAGGCAGGCTAGTTGGCTATTTACAAAGAGCGGTAAATTTGTCCCTGGGATCACCAAGGACAAATGTATTCATTCAGTGGTCAGAGTCAGGGAATCGAACCCAGGTCTTTTGCATTCAAATCCCCAAATCTGACCACTGTGCCACGCTGCTATCAGCTTATTTTTATTCAATCGACCAGATCGTCAACAGGTAGCTTGGCAGCAGGGTATTGCCTGAAAGAGTATCAACCCATAAATTCCCTATTCTCTATGTAGCCATTTGTATGTGTATCATATTTGTTTAGTTTGGACTATTCGAGACAGTTATGATGGGTACCAGTCTTTTACAACTTCATAAATCAAATAAAGAGTAAGTTTAAAAGGCCAAAATCTTGTATATTAGAGAATATTTAATAAAGAAATATATGATATAGGTAATAAGTTAATTATTTTATTCTTAAACAAAGTGTTTTTTATTTGAAAAGATTATATTATAAATAACTGCTTTGTGTTTTCTTTATTTGTTCATTAAGGTTCGGGAAAAATTTTTAAACGGAACATCATGGAGTAAAGCTATGGATGAAGTGCGGGTTGAACGATGGGAAAAAAGATACAAGAAAAGAACTCTAGAGTTTATGATTAGATTCTGGCCAGAAACTAATAAATACAAAGATAGACCAGAATTGATAGCTAGCCTTGAGAACCAGGTACTTACTTACTTACTTACTAACTTACTTACTTACTTACTTACTTATTTACTTACTTACTTACTTACTTACTTACTTACTTACTTACTTAATTCTCTTCGTGCCCTGTGGCACATAAGGCTGACGCTAGTGTACGCCAACCAATCCTGTTGCGCGCTAGGTGCTCAACCTGGGCCCATGTCAATCCATTGTCTTTCATTTCTCTCTCGACTGATGTGTTCCATGTCTCGGTCTTCATCGTTATTTAACACAAGACAATAGACAACAGATAAGGTAAGGATGACTATACTTCATAAATTCGGATATCGCGTTTCCTATCGTCCCTGGTTGAGGCTGCTTTGACGAGAAAAATTCCTGAGACACTGATACGTCATATATTTTCACTTCCGTATATGTTGCAGTAAGGCTCGCTTTGCAATTCGTTTGAAAATAATTGAAATTAAAGACCATTGTTTTTGAACCAATTGCAAAGCGAGCTTTAATGCAACGTATACGGAAGTGAAAATGTATGATGTATCATTGTCTCAGAAATCTTTCAGGCTTTTACAGTTTTAGTATGTTCTTCAGATTGCAGGTCTGGCCCTGGTAGTTGTCGGAGTGTGGACGCTAATTTACAAGAGAGAATACGAAATCTTGATGGAAAGCAACCAATACAAAATCATCGTTGGTCTCATGATTGGCACTGGCTGCATTATAATATTGATCTTCCTCTGTGGTTGCTTTGGAGTGATGAGAGAAAACAGATATTTACTAATGATTGTAAGAAACACAGCATCTTTTTATTTCATTAATAAATATTATAAATTTGAATAGTTTATAATCATCACTGTAAGTAGTGTAAGGAGCTGATGTTTAGAGCGTTAGTCCTTCGTCAGAGCAACTGTAATTTAGACAACTCAAGGTTGAAATGTTTATGATCATCACCGTAAGTAGTGTAAGGAGCTGATGTTTAGAGTGTTAGTCCTTCGTCAGAGCAACTGTAATTTAGACAACTCAATGTTGAAATGTTTATGATCATCACTGTAAGTAGTGTAAGGAGCTGATGTTTAGAGCGTTAGTCCTTCGTCAGAGCAACTGTAATTTAGGCAACTTAAGATTGAGATGTTTATGATCATCGCCGTAAGTAGTGTAAGGAGCTGATGTTTAGAGCGTTAGTCCTTCGTAAGAGAACTGTAATTTAGACAACTCAAGGTTGAAATGTTTATGATCATCACAGTAAATAGTGTAAGGAGCTGATGTTTAGAGCGTTAGTCCTTCGTCAGAGCAACCAATTTAGACAACTCGAAGTTGAAATGTTTATGACCATCGCCATAAATAATGTAAATAGATGATATTTCAAAGGATAGACATTTACACTTTGATGGTTTTTAACAAAAATGACGATTTACCTGAGGCCCATGACGATTATCAACAGCACCACCAGAACTTGTATAAACCTTGGAGTACAGCAATTTTGCTCAACTGTTTCCTCATGGCGTCGTCTCTAGAACAGAATGAAATATATATATAACACATCTGAGAGCAGAAGAGTAACAAATTCGATCTTTAGCCGCGTGGCAAGCTTCAAAACTTTCCATAATACACTTTAGCGGTTTTGGTGGACATTTTGCCTACCATAAGAACACGAAAATTGTTTTGTTTTCATGCAAATTTATGTAAATTTATTTCAATACGCTGGAGAGGTTGTAGAATGGTTCTTCGATTTTTGACCTTTTGTCGAAAACCATACCGTCCTTTCGCTCTCATCCCTCATTTTTGCTCCAATTACTCCTTTCTACCCCCTCCTATTTCATTTCCTTCTCCTCCTGCTCTCATTACCCCTCCACACTCTTTCCTTACTCATTCCTGCACTAATTACCTCTCCCTACCACCATTACTCTCATTCCTGCTCCTATAACACCTTCCTAATCCCTCCTCCGTCATTCTTGATCTCATTATCTCCCCCTACCCCCTCCCCTCTCATTTCTACTCTGATTAATTTTTGCTATCCTTTCCTCCCTAAATCCTGCAGATGCTTTCATCTCAGACAGGAATGTGATCAATGCAATGATTCAGTGATATAGTCTGTCAAATTACTTACTCACTCCTCCCCCTTACGGGAAGATGAACTTTCAACATACCCTGGCTCCCATTACTCTTCCCTACCCTCTCTTCCCTCACTCCTATGGATGCTTCCATCTTAGGGCAGGAATGTAGATAATTAAATAGTTCACTGTAGTATTCTTTCAGATAACTTACCCACCCTCTTCCTTTCTAGAGAGCAATTGGTAAAACTTACACAGTGATGGTGATGTCGCCGTCGGCATTTCTCATTATTACCGTCCTGTTTACCGCTGGCCATACCCTTGAACGATGACGCGCGACTGAAAGATGATATCCCGGACGAGCAACTGAAGACACTGCTAGCCGTGTCGCATCGTCGTTTTTGAAGTTTTCTATTCATGACTTCGAGTTCGTCGATTCTTGTTTCAAGTTTGTCCTGAAAAAAAAAGAAAACATTTTCCAGACTTAAAGCAAGCGTTCCTTATCTTACGAGGTCGATCATTAAGCGAAGCAAGAAAAAAGACTGTTATGTAATGGTAAGAAATTATATCAAAGTAGAATTTTTGGCGAACAAATGAATATAATTGAAGATTTAATTTCATATGTGATTTCAGTCAGGAATAAAATGAAAAACACAAGTAAAATATATTAAAAATTTTACGAGGATGCAATTACATGTTTATGACATCGAAGGCAATATTATTAGGACGAATTTTCGAAACCAGTCAAGGCATTGTACTAACAAGTTTTTTTGGTACTGGTCACTGCTGAAATACGTTTAGCCAATAATTCAAACCTTTTCTAGTGTTTTCATAGCCTTAGGTCTTGATTTCACACATTTGGCAAACCGGAAATCCATTGTGACCGAAACATAAACTCCCGAAAATTAGCGACCAATCAGTGATAAATAATTTACGCTGAATTAAAGAAAAAAAAAAACACTCAGCACCGGGCAATTTTGCCCTCTATGTTATAAATGTTGATATTTCAAATAGTTACCTTTCACTTACAGATGTTTTATACTAACACAAAGTTTTGTTAACAATAGATATAACTGATAAAAGCTGTATACTCCGTTTCACACTGTCCCAAAAAACACAAAAGAAAAACAAAACAAAATCATTTTATTGCAAGTACCGCTACATGGTTTTGTCCGGTAAAAACGCTTACCAACAAAAAAAACTCGTACTTACGGTAAGTTTACACAATTCCTTCACAGCACCGACATTTTCCATAAAAATTCGTTCCTAGAATTAGCAATAAATGAAATGAAATACCTAATAAGTAAAGGAATAAAAACAAAAACAGTTTTACACTTTTAACTTACGTTTCGAACTAGAGTCCTTCTTCAAAGGACTAGACCTTTGTCACAGGATCTCGGACTTCCGACTTAAGACTCCAGTCCGAATGGAGCTCAGACCCTCGTTGAAGGACTTCGGACCACCGACTTTGGACCTCCGACTTAGAACTCCAATCCCAAAGGACCTCAGACCTTCGTCGAAGGACCTCGGACTTCCAACTAAAAACTTCAGTCCGAAAGGACCTCAGACCCTCGTCGAAGTTCGGACCGCCGATCTACGACTTTGAACTCCAGTCCGAAACGTCAAACAAATGAAAACATTGTTGATAACGTAAAACGTATCCATTTGTAAAAACACTAACGCAACATTCAATTCATGACAAATAAAAACACAAAATACACTTAAGCTTTGTAGCAGACATTTCTTGACATTGGATATTCCTTCTCCAGTATAAACATGAATATGAATTACGGCAGCAGTAGGCCATTTGCAATTAGAGGTCACATAACCACACCTACCTTAACCCTTTCAATCCCAGATGTATTGCTCAATTCTCTCAACTGGTTCCCATACTTTTCATTGAGCAAGTTACAGAGAATTTTACTTTTAATCTTTAGTAATTTGAACACTAGTCTTAACCCTTTCAATCCCAGTTGTATTGATAAATTCTCCCAACTTGAGCCCATACTTTCC
>JAOTRI020139788.1:0-5000 GCA_028564885.2 Zoanthus sanctaehelenae
TGTACACAATACAGGGGACTAAACATTGGTAAAGGTACTCTCACTTTACTGTACACAATACAGGGGACTAAACATTGGTAAAGGTACTCTCACTTTACTGTACACAATACAGGGGACTAAACATTGGTAAAGGTACTCTCACTTTACTGTACACAATACAGGGGACTAAACATTGGTAAAGGTACTCTCACTTTACTGTACACAATACAGGGGACTAAACATTGGTAAAGGTACTCTCACTTTACTGTACACAATACAGGGGACTAAACATTGGTAAAGGTACTCTCACTTTACTGTACACAATACAGGGGACTAAACATTGATAAAGGTACTCTCACTTTACTGTACTCAATACTGGGGACTAAACATTGGTAAAGGTACTCTCACTTTACTGTACACAATATAGTGGTTTAGCCGTTCTAAAAGTAGACTGCAGAATAATTTCTTCATTCGCTGGGAGATCGAGAATCAAAGCGCGTTCATCATATGGGAAACTGGGGAAAGGAAATGGACGTTCGAACGGGAGCGAAAAGGAATGGGGGCGAGTGGCTGAAGAGAGAGGCTGTCGCCTTCAATACTTTAAATCTGTTCTGCAATTTTCCGTTCCTCAGGAAACAGAAAATTTCCGTTGGATAGTTTTTCGACAGCAGCTGTCACAACCCATCAAAACAAAAGCATTCAACATTGCGATGGTGTACCGTGAGGTCTCAGAAAGTTGTGTCGGTATACAAGGACAACCAAGTTTCTTGGTCAATTGAATATTTTTTTAGAATGAACAAGTAAATGTATTCTTTGTTAAAAGCAAATCTAAAGAGAAGGAATTTGAAAACAGGGAAAATAAACATTAAACTATTAAACCACAACACGGACCGGCGTTTTCAAACGACAATAACTGCATGTTAGTTTGAAAGATTCAACTTTTATAGAGTTTGAACACTTCATCGCAAAATTTCAGCAAGGTGAAACAACAAATATTTCTTAAATTGTACTGTGTTTTATTTAGCACTTCCTTCATCTTCGGAAGAAGTAGAAATATTGTTTGGCACCGCATGTTTGAGAAATTGGAGTTGTTACATATATATAGAAAAGTTTTTATACTTTATTATTTTCAGTTTACTGAAAATAATGGACAGGTCTTCGGTATAGGTTGTTTTAGCGGACTCGTAGATTATTGGACAGGTCTTCGGTATAGGTTGTTTTAGCGGACTCGTAGATTATTGCTTGGAATCTGAATTAAAATAAAATTTTAGTTTACCTAGACTGTTATGTTTTCTACAAACACATTTTTTTAAACTAAATATCAACAAGACAAAATCGGATCGACATAAAAGTTCCCGTGTAAAGTGCGTGATTGTGGATAAATTAACTTACATTATAAAATTAGATAAAAATTTCGTTCGATTAGTATACAATTACAAATGAAGGCAATTTTCTTCTCCGATTTTTTTACTTTGGGTTTCAATTTGATCTATTTTGCTTACTTGACCTTTTAGTTTAGCTTTTACAATGACAAAAATATGTTTTATAAATCACTTTCTAAATCCTATATTTCACGGAACATTGTAGACGGTAGGACTGAGTACAACGAAATTTTCATTTTATTGAAAAGCCGTAAAGCTGTGTTATCAACATTTTGACTATTGACTTTTCTAATTTTTCCTGTGGAAAAAATCTTTAATTTCTACTGCACATATATGTTTTGCTTCTAAGATGAAAACACACACAAAGCTGTCACTTTTTGTTCGACGCGACAATACCAAAAGTGCTTTTCTAAGTATATCTAAACACACACCGGTTGTAAAATTTGTTCTACAAGATGTGTAAATATTGAAAACTTTTCCATTGCAGAAAGATCAGACTCACCAAAAGTAAAGTGTTTAGCAATAATACTTTTTAAGCGGAGATACAACAACTCATTTGGTGGTCGCACTTTGCTTTCCCTTCATCTCCACAAATCAAATAACTTCTAATTTACACTCTTATTAAATCAAGTGGGAAGCACCGCAAAGAAATCTACTTCTGTTGTCGAGGGATAAATATTTTTTCCACTTTTATCACAAATTCATATTATTTCTCAAAAGGTGTTTCGTGTAAGTTCACATTCCATTTTCCAAGCCCTTGACGAAAGTCTAGTGTTTTGATGTATGTGAGTGATAGTTCCCATTGAAAAACTGACCAATGGAAATTTTCCGTTTCCTGAGGAACGGATTTAAAGTATTGAAGGCGACAGTCTCTCCCTTCAGCCACTCGCCCCAATTCCTTTTCGCTCCTGTTCGCACGTCCATTTCATCTTCCCAGTTTCCCATATGATGAACGCGCTTTGATTCTCGATCTCTCAGTGAAGGAAGAGACTGTTTTGCAGTCTATTGTAAAAGGTAATCTCACTTTACTTTACACAATACAGTGATGTACAGTATATTACAATAGTTTACATATCGTGGTATACAGTACTGGTTCATAACTGTATTAACCTCAATACCAATTATCTATTAATATTTTTGTATTAAGGATATCGATGATGAAAGAAAGGAGGTCACAATTATTTATGAATATTTTTGTATTAAAGATATCGACGGTGAAAGAAAGGAGGAGGTCACAATTATCTATGAATATTTTTGTATTAAAGATATCGATGATGAAAGAAAGGAGGAGGTCACAATTATTTATGAATATTTTTGTATTAAAGATATCGATGGTGAAAGAAAGGAGGAGGTCACAATTATCTATGATTATTTTTGTATTAAAGATATCGATGATGAAAGAAAGGAGGAGATCACAAGTAGTACTGTTGTCAGTCTAGCACAGTTAGGACCGAATCTCAATAAATTGTGGTCGTACACCTGTACTTTGACAAAAGGTAGAAATGTCAGCTGTCTCGCTTGGAACAAGCGTAATCCTGTAAGTTAAAACATCTTCTTGATATTTTGTTTTGCTTTGAAGCTATTAAATCTTTAAGTTGAGTGCCAAGAAAGAATCACACACCCTATTGAAAGTAATGCGAAGAAAAAATCGTACTGGAACAGTTTAGTTTTTTATGTTTTTTTTGTTTCAGTTATTTCAGATTTGACCCTCTTGACATGACGAAACACCAATTATCCAATTATATGATTCTTTTTGAAAAATTGTTTATTTTCGAACCAGATGAACATGATTGAAGCCATGTCTTGACATTATTATCAAGTTTAACATAAATATCAACAAAGTTTTAAAGTTTTAATAGATGCTTTTCAAACCATATATACAAGAAGGGAAAATGGTTATCCAATGCCTGCTGGTTTACATTTCTTTGTTATTAGTCAGGTGCTCAAGAACTTAGTTTTGCAGATAAGCTAAAGCTAAATCCTTCTACGAGCTTAGTGGCCCATGGGGCCGGCACTTATCTCCGGTTTCTGTAGCGTTAAGCGGATGAACGTCTTTGTCTCCCCCTGGACGGGACACTAATCCATCGCAGGTTAGCTCCCAGCAAACACTGGTACTCATTTACCTACATGTACCCCAAGAGGATGGAAAACTGAGTTGGCTTAGGCGGAAAAGAAGATCACACAAATATTTGAATCACGGCAAAGTGCCGGGATCGAACTGGGGACCTTGTGTTTGGAAAGCAGAGATCTTACCAATTGCTCCAACCACGTCCGCCCTTTGCTGATAAAGTTTTCAACTTATTGAAATTAGAGACCCATAGTGGACAGTTATCAATAACTTAAAATAAATTTGATATTCTTTACAGTTTTAAATCCCATTTCAATGGCCGCACCACATTCTTATCAAAATATATCCGGGACCCAAAGGATGCAGGGATTACTACCAAATCAAATGGTCTATTTTGAGACGTACCAGAGCGTACAACATTGTGATAAAATCATGAAAACTATGCTTATGTGAGAGGCTGCACATTCTTAATGCTGATAAGCATAACGCACTTAACCGAAAGTTCGCATCCGATCATTAGCTTTCAACACCTAAACAAATTCCATTCAGGCTTGTTTTTTAAAAGTGCATAATCTTTCATTTTTTGTTTGATGATCCGCATAGTTCTTAAAACCTCAATGTTACTATTTGTGGGATTTTGGCCATTATATATTTTTAATGTTATTTAGTATTATTTATGATATTTTATAAAAGTGCTTTTTCTTTAATCAAGTGGATTAATTTTATTCTGTTTTGTTATAGTATTTCTATTTTAGTTAATTTTCCCCCTGTTGCTTGTTGACTGTGTCGATGTAAAGTGTTTTGTCCCTCTGTGTCTCCATCTGTAGGATATTCTGGCTGTAGGATATGGGGAGTTTAATTACTCTGAACAGAAAGGGGGTCTAGCTTGCTGCTGGTCCATAAAGAATCCTGAGGTAGGTCGCAATAATGTTTAGAATAATTGTTATTACCACCACCTCCACCTGGGGAGTTTAATTACTCTGAACAGAAAGGGGGTCTAGCTTGCTGCTGGTCCATAAAGAATTCTGAGGTTGGTCGCAATAATGTTTAGAATAATTGTTATTACCACCACCTCCACCAGAGTGCTCCTCAAATCTTTAACCCCATCATGTTTACCTTAAGTACTGATTACTCTCCATCACCTTTACAAACTGATCGTTCTCAATTTTATAGTGTACAGTTCTCACTTCGCCAATATTTCCTGGAAAACTCTTAAAACACTAAAAGTTGCTTCACTGAAATACTTTCCACTCTTGAATTATAATTAGCAAGTATTTCGCGTGAAAAGTGCTTGTTTGCATGAATGGTGACAAACTTTGCCTTATGGTGAAGCTTCTACCGTATTATCGTCTTTCTTCAGTACCCTGAGAGAGTTTACCACGTACCCCATGGAGTTACTGCCGTGGACTTCTCTGCCGCCCATCCCAGTCTACTCGCGGTAAGTGCTAATATCTATTTTTTTTTCTTTTTTCTTTTCTTTTTTTTATCAGTTGTTTTTTTCTTGGCCTTATTACCTCATTCCTGATAAGTCATAGTACAATTTTCTTTTTAGCAAATGTAATATTAAGGCA
>JAOTRI020139799.1:0-10813 GCA_028564885.2 Zoanthus sanctaehelenae
AGTAAACCGAAGATGTGGGGTTCGAATCCCGCCAAGGGCTATATATGATATTTTTCTCTTATTTCTTTCTATATATAACTACACACCGAACGCATTCCAATTACATTTATCAATATATTTATAAATCGCTTAGAACTTTATAGGATAAGCGCTATATAAATACTGCATTATTATTATTATTATTATTATTATTATATAAGTCAATCAAAATGCAGAAGTTTCTGTCACAAAATCAACCTTGAAAACTAACAAAATGGTATTTTCAGTAGATATGACGATTCAAGTGAAACAACAAAAACTACAATTCAATAGAGCGCAAAGGATGAAAACACCGAGAGTAAGGCAGTTTATTTGGACGACTGTGTGAAATACTAAATTCATTTCAAGTTCGTCTTCAGCCTGCGAGCTGAATGAACTCCTTCGCGATAACACCCGGAACTTGTTGGAATTTTTTCTGGTTATAAAAATATTTCGAACAGATAATTTTAACAACCGGAATTTGTTGGCCTTTTTCTGGTTATAAAAATATTTCGAACAGATAGTTATTAAAAACCACAGATTTTAGAATTTTACAACGAAGTTCAAGCGATTTTCTTTATGAACTGCGAATTACAGGGAAGATTTTGCAAGTTGAAGTAGTCACATGACTTTTGTAAGCCAATTGAAAATAAAAGAGTGCACATAAACTGTCACGTCGTTACTGTCACGTTTTGTTTTTTCTCCAGCAATTTTGTAAATTTTTTTCTTCAATACGATCAACAAGTACTCAAACTTTTTCGTTCAAAATAGAATTAATTTGCCTTTGCATGTTTTAAAAAGCACAATTCTGATTTATTCTCAAACACACGTCACGTACTTGCGAAAAATTTAATTCCATAATGAACTCGTAAATGTTTGATTACATATACTAACAGTTTATTTTCCATTAAATATTTTTTTACAAAATAATGATTTAGTAAAAGTAAAGAAAAGATGTGCCTATATTAATGCCGAGGAGGTCTGATAAGAAGTCGTAACGCCTATTTGAAACATATAAAATAAATAATCAGAGAATTAGAGTATGAAAAAATATTTGAATAACTACTATAGCATGGAAAAAATGAAATATGAAAAAGAGGTTATTATTGACATAGTTTATTCATAATCTTTTCTTGTGAATCGTGACTTTTCGTCTCACTGAACGATATCCTCTTGAGTGCGGATCTTACAAATAATATCTTGGTGTACGTGCATCCACTCAGAATATTGTAGAAGAGCTCAGCTATGGTGCCGTGGGATCATTAGCATCCCCCAGCGAATATTAGCATGCTAATGGTAGCGTGCTAATGGTTGCGTGCTAATGGTAGCGTGCTAATGGTTGCGTGCTAATGGTAGCGTGTTAATGGTTGCGTGATAATGGTAGCGTGTTAATGGTACCATTAGCCTTCGATTTTGGCATGCAGTGCATGCATAAAGTATCGTGTCCTTGTCGAATTGATGGTAAATCTGCTGAGGGCAGCTGAAATCTTTATAGGAGGAGCACAAATATCAAAGGATGGAGAGCTCTCCTGTTCCCAAAACGTGCATGGATGATAAAATACATACATATCGGTGGCTTTTCACCTAAATAGGTGGTAATTCTCCGTTGATATGTTCATTTTCCTTATGTCTGGCATGGCAGACAATATTTAACATTTCTGTTTTGAGATTACGCAATTCATTGTGCTTCTGGATGTTCATCAGAGCATTTTGTCGTATTTGTTAATTCCATTATCTTAGTTTTATAGCGTTTCTGTATTCCGTCTAATTCAAGTTGAATTCCAGGTCTTAAACAGGTCTTTCGATGAACCTTTTTCTTAGCTAGCTTTACAGCTCTTTTTGTTTCGTTGGGCGAGGTGCTTTCCTATTGATATTTGAGCATGGAATCGTCTCCATTTTTACGCTTGATTAGTTTTAACGTGGAACACCATTTACACAGCTAGTGTGGAGATTCTGTTTGCTTTGTCGCTGTAAATTCAAAGGCTGTGGCCTGAACCGGATTGATAATGCCATTTTCTCCCATTCGTGCTGGTAGCCGTGACAGGAAGTAGCGCCAGTCGGTTACAAATGTTATCAGTGCTAAATGACATAAAGACGTCCGCTACTACGCAATCTCAATGGTTCCAACAGCTCTGCAATATCTGAAAGTCTCCTGAAATAATACGCCTGTCGTTGTCGTAAGCCAAATTAATGTGAAGGATGTATAGCTGGCTTGCGGCCGAGAGATTGAAAATTCAGCTGACTCAAATCATTGACTCAAACCTATGACAATGACACCAGACGGCCCGACAAATCCTTTAGTCTTTAGTGCTGCTTCTTTTATCATCTCTCCATTAACTTGTTGAGATAAGTTATATAGAAAGCCGTCAATAGTCTCTAAAGCAGCAATCCTGTGTCTAATTCTTGTGCTTCTGGATGTTTTTTGACCAGAAGTTTCATAATGTCGTCCGCATGTTGTATAACTTCTCTGACAGTCCTATTCATTTAAATATCGAATGAGTTTTTGCCTTATTTGGTGACTCGGATTTCCTGGTTGACTTTGCTGGATAATCCTGAATCATTCGCCATCTCACAGTAGAATATCAATTTTTTCCACAGTACTAATCACTACGCTTAACATTCTTGATGATCTTTCACTTTAGACTTCTGACTTTCCTTCTGTAGGCCCACAGCCAACAAAACAACCATCGTATCGCTCCCTTTCCATTTTTCCTGTTATTTAAATGTTTTGTTAGTTACAACTGATCAAGGACGTCTCTACGTCCTTTGCAGATGGAACAAAAGAAGTATTTTTTCACCATTTTAGGATTTCAACACATCATTTAAAAGTATTATTGCTAATCTGTTGCTTTTGTGGCCCCAATTAAGTGTCGATGGCGTGTTAATTTGCTTACATTCAGGCTACCTGAATATGAGCCAATTAACACACCAGGACGTCACGTCTTGGCACATGCGGTGTGAAGTTCGGATGACATGTCACGAGAGGTCTCAAGAGTTTATTAATTGGGCTCCTTTTGTATCGTGGGCATAGTTATACATTACGTAAATGCAGTTTTAACCAATAAAAAGCACTAATGCATAGCTTATCTTGACCCTCAACTAATTAAGAAACACTTCTTCCGGTACGTACAGAAAAGCTGTAAATTAGCTGTCTTCCTAGCACAGCAATTTGAAGTTCCGTTAAATTCTCAATTGATGGGTTTCATAAGGTTCCAGTTCAATGCAAATGGTGGTTAGTTAAACAAAAGAATCTCATAAGAATCTAGTTTGAATCTCATTATTTGACCACCATCTGCAATTGTTTTACATTCTCGGGGGATTGATTGAAACCCAGCATTAAACACTGTGCGAAACACGTGGGTAAAGTAATTAATTTCCCTGGTGACTGCATGAATCTGAGAATGAAAACATTTATATTTAAAACATCAGTATAGCTTCATAATATATCAGGTCTTACTAAAATACCTAGCTCAAATCCTAATTTTTTCTTAAGGGAAGTTTTAATTTGAATATTTTGCAATGAGCTGTCGTTTCTCCTTTGGTGACATTTTAACACTTTATACTCTTTACAGGTTCGATAAGATGAAGATGTTGTTCACAAGTTTTCTTTTTGTTTTAATGATTTCCAGTTGTGTCTTGAGTAAGTATGAACTACAGCATCTTGTTCTGATTTGTTTAGTTGATGCAATTTGTAACATTCTGTTTATTGCTTTGAGCCAAAGAAACAAAACCGGGACAAAGGAAGTTCCGTCGTGGATTTAGCTATTTGGATGCACGTTGTGGGCTTAGAATTATAATTTAAGTCTTAAATAAATACAACGTTTTTAAAAGACATGTTTCGGCATGTTTGTTTTATTACGTTTAGCAAAATGTATGAGTTACAATAGATAATCATAAAAGTGGTAAAACACTTGTCAATGCTCTTTTTTGCTTTAATCGAAACTTTTTTTTATTTAACTAGTTATCTTATTAATTACTAGTTATCTAATTAATCTTATACGGTAAACTGTGATTTCAACGTGGCCACCTTTTTCAGATATTTTTTCCATTATTAATATATATGTCCATGTTACTTGCATTTGCTCCCACAACAGGTATACAGACGTGTAATATGACCTACTACAAGTTGGGATGTTACAAGGACAGCATTTGGAGCAGATCATTGAACCAACTACTCTTTACTGATCGTGACGTCAATTCCCATGCGGCCAGCGGACATACTATCGATTGGCGGAACTGGAATGACTATTTACAAAGGCAACTTGGTTTCGTTAATTTGCACCTTTTTTTTGTATTTATTCTCATTCATTGTTGCAATTTTTGTAGTTTCTGGCACCATTTTTTAATTTAAACAGCGCGCATTGAAACACATACAGTCGTAAACACATACAGTCGTAAACACATACAGTCGTAAACACATACAGTCGTAAACATATACAGTCGTAAACACATACAGTCGTAAACATATACAGTCGTAAACATATATAGCAAAAACCTGGAGCAAACATTAGTGTTAAAGTAATTGTAGGTTAACTAATTATTAAAAAAGAATTATTGACTATTTATTCGGTGCTTGAAGCTTGAATGAAATTGTACTTCTGACATTATAACAACACGAAGGCAAATAGCGGCTTGTTTAGATACGCGACATCTGCTAAAAATTCAGTTTCTGTTGGCCTCCGTGACCGTAAGAACGCGGATGCTCACCAATTCATTGTATTAGACCATTCGTCCTCGAGATCAAATTATTTTAAAAGTCGAAACGACTCATGATCAGATCAACATACTACGCGTACGATTGTTGGTTAAGGATGCCATCTTTATACGGCTCAACTATAAACAGGCAACTAGCATCTCGCTCAGAGATCTCGCACAAAACCTTATTCTTATAGGGGGTCCAATAACTAACAATTATTCACCGAAGTGGAAGTGAATAGCGATGGATATTTGCCAAGCCGCGAAGCAACGAGGTAAATATCCGCCACTTTCACTGACACTTAGGTGAATAATTGTTTTATAGTATGTACCAAACAAGCTGAACAACTAATGAATCAAAGAATAACTCTTTTTGTGATAGCAATTAGAAAACATTACAACAACTGTTCAGAAATAAACGTCGTGTCGTGCGATGCATATGCGCTCACAAAGTCACGATACGAAATTCATGTGTGATCTTTTGAAGAAGAAGCAGTTAAAGGAAACAAAGTTCGATTATTTTTTCTAAACAAATTGTTGTTTTTTTTCGGGATCTGACACAATATTCAAAGAAAAAGTCCAGTTCAAATGTTTTTTTGGAAAATGCTGCCTGAAAGATTTACAGTAAAGATTTACAGAAAGCACAGTGTTAAATGTATGTTGTATAACTCAGCTCCTCTGTCGTCTCTTTTGCAGAAACGTTTCAAAAAGTTGTTGAGGGTTTTGTTTGCTTCTGTGAAAAGAGTGCCTCCGCAAATAGCGGTAAGAGTATTTTTGTTGTAAAAAGTTCCGTCTCGCTTTCTCGCCGACAAGTGAAACTTTTCCAGACACCGGTTAAATCGCTGCAGTGCTATTTTCTCGATATTTATGGTAAATTTCTTGTTGTTGAATCCTGTTGTTGTTGAAACTTATATGTAAAACATTATTAGATGTTTTATAGTTTTCATTGTAATTTTAGCACTCGACAATTTTCGTAAACAACTTTATACCATTTACTACTTTTAAACCAAAATTTGTTGCCAGTATTGTGTTTTTTGTTACAGCTTCCTCGTTCATTAAAAGAATTTCGCCTTCGGAAACCAAAGCGAAACGAGAAGCCATTTTTTTTTGTTTTCACGCAGCTCTGAGATGAATAGTCTTGGCTAATCAGCGTGTGCGAAAAGTACTACTCACTTATTTGGTATATACTAAACAGCTCCCTAGGGGAGAGGGTTGGAGCAGTTCGATACTACAGTGAACTGAATATTTCTACTAATAATTAAATACTTTCGCTAACAGTCTAGTTTGTCGATGTGCAGAGAAGTCATGGTCTCTTGGTTACTCTATGTTTGGTCTCCAATATTACGGAGAATGTTGGAGCGGCCCTGGATCTTGTTCGTCCTACAACATATACGGAGAATCTAACAAGTGCATTGGACAGAATGCGACCGTTTGCAACATCGACACAGTTGAGGGATGTGTTGGAGGTCCTGAGACGAATTATGTCTATTTGTTACTTGAAGGTAAAGATTCTTTGCTGTTTACAATATCAAGATTATTCATAATCAGTAGTCATAATCGTATGCATATTTATAGTGTTATCTAATCGCAATCATATTTATTAATCATAGCCATATCCATAGCCATAGCAATAGCCATAGCAATAACCATAGTCATAACCCTAACCACAGCCATAGTTATAGTCATAGTCATAACCTTAGTCACAGCCATAGTCACAGCCATAGCCATAGTCATAGTCACAGTCATGGTCATAGCCATAGCCAAAGTCACAGTCATAGTCATAGTCATAGCCAAAGTCACAGTCAGAGTCATAGTCACTGCCATAGTCATAGCCACAACCACAGCCATAGCCAAAGTCAGAGTCAGAGTCACAGTCATAGTCATAGTCATAGTCACAGTCATAGTCATAGTCATAGCCAAAGTCACAGTCATAGTCACTGCCATAGTCATAGCCACAGCCACAGCCATAGCCAAAGTCAGAGTCAGAGTCATAGTAACAGTCATAGCCATAGCCAAAGTCACAGTCATAGTCATAGTCATAGTCATAGCCAAAGTCACTGTCATAGTCACTGCCATAGTCATAGCTATAGCCACAGCCATAGCCATAGTCATAGTCATAGCCACAGCCAAAGCCATAGCCAAAGTCAGAGTCAGAGTCACAGTCATAGTCATAGTCATAGTCATAGTCATAGCCATAGCCACAGTCATAGCCATAGCCAAAGTCACAGTCATAGCCAAAGTCACAGTCATAGTCATAGTCACAACCACATGCATAGCCATAGCCACAACCACATCCATAACCAAAGCCACAACCACAACCACTTCCATAGCCATAGCCAAAGCCAAAGCCATAGTCATAGCCACATCCACATCCATAGCCATGGCCATAACCATAGTACATTGAGCACGTAATATCCACATCCATAGCCATGGCCATAACCATAGTACATTGAGCACGTAAACTGCAACAAACCACCATAACAAAAAAGTTTGTACTTTTCACTAGGACTCGCAAGATAATCCTGGCAAGAACCGCTGGTTGGATCAAGTGCAAGCATTCTTTGTTAAATATACAAAACTTTATAATTAAAGAATGATTTTATAAAAGCTATATTACAACGGTTTATGGTTACAGTATTGAATAACAGGTTTTGCCTTCTCCCTGTAGTTGAGCGGCCGAGGAAGTATTCACAGTATCGAATGACCGATTCCGAAAATGAGCTCGCAATTATTGTACTCTTACACACTGGTAGTCCAAAGTGGCTATAACCAATCAAGTTAAGTTTTAATCAGTGTAGTTTGATAGAAGGAGTTAAAAGGGAAGGGGACTTATCTCATGTATCGTCTGATCATCTGAACAGGATCACCGAGATTAGTTATGTATTAAATACTGCGATACGAGCATAAGCAAACTAATTACAAGATTTGTTCTTAACCTTGTTGGTGGATTAGAAAACTTTTGATCTGAGGACAAGGACAAAATTTAACTACGCCCGCGCTTTTTGCATCAAACTGGTCCTCAAACGGAAGACTTGTGTATGAAATATTTTCCTCTCCACAACGATATTGCTTTATAAAGTGCGCGTGCTTAAACCTTTTACTCGTTCTCGTCCGTGGATCTAAAGATTTCTTTTGTCCAGTGGAGGACTGTCACATAGATATCTCAATGAAGAAAGCAAATGTGTTCTTTAATGAGAATTGAGTCTGATTCTTCAGCAAACACACCTTGTGTTAAAGGCTGCGTTGATAACAAGGGAGTGATAGCAAAGGCGTGAGATGATAGAAGAGAAGATTGGTAGCAAGGGTGAGGTGATAGCAAGGGGTGGATGATAACAAGGAGATGAGAGATGGCAAAGGAGTGAAATGATAGCAAGGGGATGAACGATAGCAAAAGGGTGAGATGATAGCCAAAGGTTTAATGATAGAAAGGAAAGATTGATAGCAAGGGTAAGGTAATAGCAAGGGGTGGATGATAAAAAAGAGGTGAGTGATAGCAATGGGGTGGATGACAGCAAGGAAGTGAGTGATAGCAAGGGGTGGGTGATAGCAAGGCGGTGATGAGTGATGAAAAGGGGTTGAATGTTAGCAAAAATTTGGTGTTTGAAAGGATATGATGAATGCAAAGGGGTGAGTAATAGCAAGGGATTGGGTGATAGTAAGAGAGGTTTAATAACAAGGGGGTAATAACACCAGATGTGTGGTAGCAAAAGAGTGAGTGATAACAAGGGGTGAGTGTTTGAAAGAGGTTAAATGATCGTAAGGGTAAGGTGATTTCAAGAGTAGGATGATAGCAAAGGGGTGAGTGATAGCAAGGTTGGGATGATAACAAAGGGTAGATTGACAGCATTGGGGTTGGGTGATATCATTTAGCTCAAACTAAGCATAAGTAAACTTCACTTTATTTCACTTTATTCAAAAGAAAGTAATTGCTAGTCAAAATACTTTAAGTCCCCAACTTGCTCTTTTTCCATGCTTTTTTGAAACTCTTTTCTTTTTCTTGTTACTTGTTTTATGCTGAACAGATTTCAGTGCATGCGATCGTCTTATTGAACTGTGAAGATAATGTGAATGCAATTAGATTATCAGAGAAGGAAGCGCGATTAAAACACAAGATAAACTCACTTACTTTAAATATCAAATCTGTGTTCCGAGCATTGCAGGCCGCGATACATAGAAGAACTTGAAAGAGTAACTAAACAGATAACGACTTCAAATTAACGACCTATACAATGAACAAGATATTGCATAATCTACGGTTCGAACTTTCTAGGGCGTGTATTTCTAAACAAAACACGAAGTGAAACTCATTAACCTTTAATTAACACTCTATTGCATTTTGATTTACCAGAAGCTGAATAAACTATGAGTATAAGCTATATTTAATGAATAAAATGAATGTTCTTCATTAACACGTTAAATAGATTAAATTGTTTGGTACAGGTTTGCTGTAATTAAAAGTCTTTTTGAAACGTAGATTAAAATTCAATGACTTATTGACTGACCCCAAGGGAAAAAGATAATTATATTTATTATATGGAAAAGAGTGTTTTACTGGGAACTAAATCACTCGTAGATTCCATACGCCATTTCATCCGGGACCCGAGTGGCGTATTTTCCTTTGCAAGTGTCGTATCGGTCAATATAACGTCACGATTCCCGCCTTTTGTGCTTTTGTTGCATTGGTTTTTCGCGTCGCGTTTGTTGTATACAATAAAAGCATGGCGAGCAGGTTTGCGTCCATCAGCTACGAAGAAGTTAAAGAGTTTTCGGAAAAACTTGAAAACGAGAACACGAAGAAGAAGTTTATTTCAAAATCGCCAAATTGCAACCGTAAATGTCCAAGTTTATCAGTCCGGTCAAACTGAAACGTCTTCAAAGATTCGTTGTGAAAAGAAACTGAAAATCACTGTAACTGATGATTCAATTCAAAGTCAGTAATTTTTTCAGTATTTACGTGTAAAATTAGTTCACAGAACTTTGCTTGATTGGGTTTAGTGTTTCTATATACTTGGAACCAAGTATTTTTGTATTTCTTGTTTGCTATAAAGCCCAGCCGTATTTGTAAAGCTTGGCTAGTTTGAAACACAATAAAATTAGAAATGTTCAATATTTAGTTTATTTTGTTCGTAAAATTTTGTTTTGCTACTCGAAAATAAAATTCATATCTTCGCGCCACCGTATAATATCCTCTCTATATATTACATCCGTTTTTTGTTTCATGCCGGACCGCCGAATGATGGCTGTTGAGGGATCACAAAATCTACTGCTTTCCTGAGGTTAAATTCATAAGTGTTTTGTTACATACCAACTATCAAAGAAAGAAAAAGCAGCTTTTAAGTAGTTTCTTTATAATCCAAAATTGTTTTGCTTTTGAAATCACATCAGTTATGTAAGTGCATGTATAAGTTGCCATGCTTGGTTATAATGTTGCGCGATAAACGCCTGGTTACCAGGAAACAGCGAAGATTGTTTACGTACACAAGATGTCTTTTTGTTATAAGGATACGAAAAAGTAGATTTTGATAGTTGTTATATATAACAGTAATATATCGCTTATTGATTGAAACCGAGGGAAACAGTATGTTTTGTGTCCTGAGACCGCCAATTTTACCCGAGGCACAACCGAGTTTTAGTAGTAAAAAATTATGTTCTTATAAGAAAGTATGTAAATCAATTGGAGATCACACTTATTTATGAGCGTATATTTATGAAAAACTTATTATAAAATTTAAAAAATCCAAGGAGCTGGAATTTCAAGCGTTAAATTTAGCCCGCTTTTTCCGAGAAGTTGGTTGCTAAGGAAACAAAAAAAATACACTTTGAGTCTAAAATAATATAAACTACTTGCGATTCTAAACCAATGATTCCACATTATATTGCCGGCTAGTTGGGAGAAAATATATTGCCTTCCAACGTCGGCAATATAATGTGGAAGCACAGGCTCAGAATCGCAATTAGTTTTGTATCGAGATTTTTTCAACTTTTTCACGCGCGTTAATCCTGAGCCGGTAATTCCACATTATTATCACGTCTCTCTCCCAGATCAAATTGTTAACTATATGGTGATACTGAGCCGGTGATTCCACATTATATCACGTCT
>JAOTRI020139809.1:0-10811 GCA_028564885.2 Zoanthus sanctaehelenae
CATCATCATCATCTTCTTCATCATCATCATCATCATCATCATCATCATCATCATCACCATCATCATCATCTTCATCATCATCAGCAGCAGCAGCATAACCACCACCAATATTATCACCTCCAGCATCATCACCATTACCACCATCATTGCCATCATCGTCATCATCATTGCCATTACCATTATTTTTTACTATTATTATAAATGTGATTGTTTTTTATATTTCTCTTATTTTCTAGATGAAGTATGAAAGAGGAGATCGGGGTGCTAGTCCTTCTGTTATCCGAAGGGTAAGATTTATTCACCTCAGAGCACCATATCGATTAGAAACGTTTTGCAGCCATCCCCTTAAATATTGTTTAGATTTCTAACTAACTAACCAAGAAAGAACTTTATCATTTAAATTATATTATGGTTGGATTATAATATTTTTGGATATATTAAGTATATTATAGATTTTTTTAATATATATATATATATATATATATATACATACAGTACAACTTATCTTTATAGAATAATTTAGATAGTGCGCGTTCTCTGATTGGTTTAAAAACTATTTTACACGGTTTTCATCCGCTTTTCGCTGAAGAATTAAACCATTTTTTCTTCTAACTTTGTATCTTGCTATATCGTTGCTGTCTGAAGAATACTAATTAAAAATAGTTCTTAACTCAGGACATACACTGTAGAAATGGACAAAAATGAGGAACTGCCAAATTTCCATTACGGTTAGACCTAAATATGTTTGAGCGCCAGCAACAACCGTATGAAATATTATCGAGCTGGCTGAACAGAAAACTAAATTCCGTTCTTCCTTCTAAGAAGAAACCCTTGCTCAAAGAATTTTTGTAGGTTATAGAAAAGAAAAGATGCAAAAAAGGAAAGGAAAAGGTAAATTTGCAGATCGTACATCTTGGAGCCAACGCCGAAGTCATTCAACCTCAAAAATAGGTTGAAAATCAATTTAAACTAATTTTTAAAACGAATAAACTACATTTGCTGTCTTCTAAGATAATACTTCTTCTGTAGTCTGGTTAAAATAAAAAGGAAGAAAAAAGCCGTTGAAAATCATGACAAAAACTGAGCTGGGTACATGTTTATAATGTATTTTTACGCTGAAATTGCTCGTCTTCCTCTTCAGTCATAAATGAGCGGCTCATGAACAAAGTGGAATAATAATAACTGATTAATAGTTACAGTCACAAATTGAATGCAGAAGGGAAGATAATGTTACTCACAACCTCATAGTCGTTGTTCCAAAATTCCTTAAAAGAGTGGATAATTTCTTATATTGCAGATCCGTCAACCCTGCTCGTTTGTTGAGAAACACTTTCACTAAATAATTATATACTTATGAAATGAATAAGTCACCGTTGTAAAGCAAGACAGTGTACTAGATTATTATTCAGAAAAGTGTTTAGTGGTTTAAGAAAATGAGCGAAATGTGGATATTATATGGTTCTGCATATCTTTTTTCGATTCTGTTTTTGCTGTTTTACTGTTTTAATTCTGTACAAAAACAAAAAAAAAACACAATTTACACAACCCGCGTATAGCATTAGCTAATCTTGGCAGGTATTAGTAAAGAAGAAATTAATTAAATAACAGACAAATACAAAGTACAAGCAGTGCAAACTAGAAAGTAGAAGGAAAATAAATTGCAATACGTAAGCTGTAATCGAAGTATCATGGCCATAGTTATAAAGTTCGATAATCATTGGTTTTGAGTATCAATATTGAAGAATGGTCGTCAACATAATAGTCCTTAATCCGAAGTATAATTAAAAGCAACGTATAATTTTTTCTTTTAAATGCTCTTTTTGTGAGCTTTCGCCAGTGAGGGTGTAGACAGTGGATTCTTGCAATTTGGCGAATTGCACTTCAACTTCAAACATCCAAATGTAGGTTGGAGTTGAGTAACTAAAGTCTTTGAACAGTTTTCAGTTTTGTGCTGGTTTTCCTATCATTTAACGTTAGAAAAACTTATAACTTTATTTTTTCATTGAAGATTTTTATTTAGTTCTGTTGTTTTTACACAAATTATCAATTTCAATTGTCGCTTCTACAACTATGCTTGCTCTCCACTACTCAAGTAGTAGTTTTCAGAGAACTAATACGATTGGACGGTGACATTTCTTGCGAGAAATGATATATTTTATCAAAGTAACAAAGTTGTTGTTTTGCGGAACGCTTTGGTTTTCTTTCATTGATTATATATAAAAGAAATATAGAATGGTTTCCGTCTTTACATAACCTGATGTAAACACTTGGGAGATTGGAAGAACACTCTAAAAGCTGGAAACGCTGATCTCTTATGTAAACTGCACGCAAACCATTTTATATTTTTTAAATAATATTTGATATATATACAGTATATGTATATATATATAAATTATAATATATTACAATGGAAGTAATACTGACAGTACTTTTGTCAATATTAGGCTTTTAACGTTTATTCCGTTCGTTTTGTTTTAATTGAGTTTTAATTTTAATTTATTTTTGTCACATTTTCACCATTAATAAATCTGTATATGTTTTGGATTGTAATCTTTTAAATGAAATTTTCCAGAAAAGACAAAGATTGGAAGCAGAAAAGGAAAGGTTGGTTGTTAAGTTTTAATGACCTATTATAATTGTATTTGCTGTAATATAGCATTGGAATTTTTATAACCCATTCATAGCTGTCCATTAGATTACAGACTCTTTGTAATTATCACCATCGTCATCTTCGTTATTCTCATCATCATCTTTGTTAATCTCATCATCATCTTCGTTAATCTCATCATCATCTTCGTTAATCTCATCATAATCTTCGTTAATATCATCGTCATCTTTGTTAATCTCATCATCAACGTCATTTTGTTGCCATTATCATTATAAATGATATAACATTAACCATGATGATTATTGGGGGTGGCAAATGGTGAATTCTTAACTTTGCGAGATGGCAAAAACTGTGTTTTTTTGCTTGTGAGCTTGAGACGTTTTGACCTTTTCTGCATTGCGAGCCACGAGACTTCTTCTTGGCTTACAAAAATCGAGACAGCGAAATGCATGTAAGTACCGAAAAAAACGAGACATACGAAATTCCTCTAAAGTTTTGCGAGACGCAAATTTTTCAAAGGACTATTCGCCACTCCTTAATGAAAAGTGTGCATTTCTAGACTAGGTTCAGACTTTCTACAGGAAAAAAATGAATTATAATATGTTACCGAAAACTGTTGTTATGGTCATGATTTTAATAGAAAATCACAAATTCACAACTACTATTACTATTAGACATTATTAGCATTTATAATTTAACATTTTGGACCGTACATGCGTTGTGATTGATCTTCAAGTATGTCTTCGTAGCCCTCTAAAGTAGGAAAGTGACGTGTGAGTGATATGGTTGGTTGCTACCAAGTTGTTAGAAGTTACATGGACTTTGTATATCGTGTTTCTCTTTGTTACAATGAAAAATCATTTTATAAAAGAAAGAAAACACGTTATCTGTGCCTTCAATGGCTGGTGAAAACCTCGTCAAATTTTATGAGAATCAGTTTGAAGCAGGTGCTGTGTCTCGGGATTTCACTGATCTGCAACCGACTTCTCCCAAACAATTTCCAAGCTATCAAGACACGGAGAGCATGTTTTTTTTCTTAAATGTTGAAGAACATCTATTACGTAATTGACTATGGCAGCACTCACTCACAGTAAAGGCACTGACACACTATCCAACATTTCATGCAACATTGCACACAACAAATTATTTGGAGTTGGAGACACGGTGCAACATTTCATGCAACATTGCACGCAACAAATTATTTGGAGTTGGACACACTATCCAACATTTCATGCAACATTGCACGCAACAAATTATTTGGAGTTGGACACACGATGCAACATTTCATGCAACATTGCACGCAACAAATTATTTGGAGTTGGACACACGTTGCAACAAAATCACGCAACATTTCTCTCAATAGCTCAACATGCATCGATGGAACATTACAACAATCAAACTTGCGTCCAACAAGAACTCCTTTTAAAAAAGAAAACTTGCTGCGCCCAATGTTGCAAAAATAGAGCGTAAATTCAACTTCAGCTTTGTTGCATGCAGTGTTGCATGCGACAAAATTAATCGATGGACACACGTTGCAACAACCCTATAGCGCACAATGTTGCATGAAATGTCGAATCGTGTGTCCGTGCCCTAATATCATTTTTGCTGGTCAGGTGCTATGTAATTTACTGTCATTTTCACTATCATCTTTGTAGGGCAGCCTCTCCAGCTAAGTCAATCAGACATGACCCTAAGCACATTATTCCTGAGGTACGTTTTCCTCTAAATCTTACAAATATTCTTGTTACGGTTATATTAAAGTGCATATGACATAGTTTTTTTATTTATTTTTAGTAGCTTGATATGTGTATTAAATCACTGCTGTATCAAAAAGTCTTAATAATATTCATTAGGCCGTAAAATACTTAAATTTTGTTGAAAAATGTCCCGGGGACTTAGGTCTAATTTAACTGAGCATGAATTCCTGGGCCCAGTTGCTCAAAACTCCGAGGAACTTAATCCTGGATCAAGACGGAATTCAGAGACCATAAAACAAACCAATTACAACAGTTGTAAATCTTGTATTCAGTGAGTATATCTGGCAAAGGATTGAATTCCATTTTTAAAACATACAACAGAAAAGATGAACAACAACAACAATAACAACAATAAATTTTATTCACATTTCCAAATTTTACAGAAAAATTGTATATTTAGGTCAAGTATTTGTACAAAGTAAATTAAGTTTCAATAGATAGCTGGATTAATGGATAGGTACATGATCAAAAATATCCCAAATTGCTTCACAAGAAACCCAAACCTCAAACATATCTAAAGGGCGGGAAAACTGCTCGACGTGCGTCAAATAGCCCGCCAAATTGATTAACTTGAGTGTATACTCTGATAACGGGCAACGTTTCGTTTATATAGGCAATAGGTTGAATATGTGAAGGCTAGTGGTATAGACGCAAAGGTCAATATGATTTTTTTTGCAAGGTGGGCCGTATGTTCTCACATGTACTAAAATCACCTGATCGATTTTAACCAATTGCAGGCCTGTGCAGATATTTTTCAGCGAACGAAGTTTGCTTATTAAATTTAGTTAAAATATGTTAAACGGCAACCCGAGAAACGATGTTTTTGACAAGTTTTTTGGACCTTTAGGGCTTAGGAGATGCCATAGAAAGATTTGTATGAGATCTGCGTTTCTACTGTAATATAGTCTAAATTGGACTGAAAGTTTTCTGCGAGTAAGCTCATAGTATTGCACATAATTACGTTGCCTATTTATCTTTGTGTCTTACCATTCAAACTCTTTTGTTTTGCTTCTCAAATTGACAGCTTGCACCCATAATGCCATTAGGTGATCTGTGGAAAGGCTTTGCATGGTCAAGTTACTCAAATATTCAATGTTTTGACATCACTTCTTTCACTAACCAGTATATCAACAGATATTGTTGTCGTTTCAAGGTTGTGAGTAACTGAAAATGTTTGCGCCGATTTGAAGAGATATGCAAAAACTTGAAATCTTATCTGCATACTTTTGTTTTACTGCTGCAATTTTTTAGGAAACTTAAAATTGGATGCACTGATTCGAGAAAGTTGCTCGACCTATTGTGTATGCTTCTTGAGACATTTTCATAAAAAAAAGTTGAAACATAAAGCCGCCTTTAGAAGCTAACAGACGTTTAGAGAGTGCGAAGCCAACAAGTCCTTCTGCATGAAACTTTTTTTCTGATAAATCTTTTAATATAAAACATTTTTTAAAATAAATACCATGAAATTTGCTATAAACCGCCGCCTGGTTAGCCCAGTTGGTATGGCACTAGTCTGCTGTGCGGGAGGTCTCGGGTTCGATTCCCGGCCGGACCAACATTCAGGGTCTTAAGATAATTGAGGAGAAAGTGCTGCCTTTGCTCAAACATCTGCAGATCGTTAGACTTTCGCGTCTTCTCGGATAAGGACGTTAAACCGTAGATCCAGTCTCTCAACCTCTCTGTCGAGGGACTTAAAAAAACCACAAACTTTTCGCAAAGAGCAGGATGGTGATCCAGATGTTGTGGTCTGTCTCTTCTACTGAGGGCACTTCTTATCGGCTGCCAATTTGCGCCCGTACATGTGAGCATCTCAACGGACTTTCTAAGATCCTGAAACTGTTAAAACCTGTATATATTTGTAAAGTTCTTAGAGCTTTAAGAATAAGCGCTATATATATGCATTATTATTATTATTATTATTATTATTATTATTATTATTATTATTATTATTAAATAGTTTACAAATTGTAAATCGAAATCCAACATACAATAATTATTTAGGTCGGTGGGCTTTTGCTTTCGTATGGTTATTGACTTGAGTCCCTTCAAAGACATTATACTGTAATTTATAGTGTCAAAATATCAAATTTATATTTTTAGGAATGTTTCTGAATCTGGTGATCACACAAAGCCTCTGGACGTTAGCTTATTAGTTTTCACATCTATGAAGTGAACAAAGCGATAAGACCTTCAGTTCTTAACATTGAAGTTTCTAGAAAATTATCTGCCTTCTAGTCAATTTTAGTCAGGTATGAAAATGGGTGCAAAATTGTCAACAGCTGCTCGCCTGAAGAAGAATACTTTCTAAAGTCATTGTTTACAAGTAGCTCCATCAGAGTGAAATTCAAGTTACTATATATCTAGAAACTGAAGGTCTAATACGCATCCTGCCTTCTGATTAGCTACTCACTAGAGGTCTATTTGTGATTGCCTATTATTAAAAGAAATGGCAAACTATACATTCTTAGTAAAATCTCTAGCAATTGCAAGTGCAGTGTTTAACCTGTCTGTCTCAGGCATTATTAGAACATAGAATAAATATTTTCGTAGTAAATTTACTTGGACGCGTAATCTAAACTGTTTAATAGTTCTTAAATGAAAATGTGCTGTATCATTTTAAGCGTTTTATGCTTTATGTGTGATATCTTTTAAACAGTGGGATCCAGACAGTATTAATGAGGACACTGAATTCATAATGGGAGTTAAAGCCAACAAGTAAGTATATAGATACCTGAACAGACATAATAATAATTGCGAGATTTCATACCGGAAGAGCCTGAGTACAAGCCCCTTAATTCTCATAAGCACAAAATATGACTGGTATAAAAAGAAAGACCACAATACAAATAGCAAAATCCGAAATTTTGATGTTAAACGGATGAACAGTTAACGAAATACAGCTGTTTTAAAATACAAGAATTATTAAAGAAATGTATGGCGTCCGGACGCTATGTGAAGAATCGTCCGGATACCATACATTTCTTTAGTAATTTTTGTGTTTCAAAAGAGCTATATTTCGTTTACTGTTCATCCGTTTAACATCAAACTTTGTTGTGATTTTGTTATTTATAGTGTGGTCTTTCTTTTTATACTAGTCATATTTTGTGCTTATGATAATTAAGGGACTTGTACTCAGGCTCTCCCGGTATGAAATGTGGCAATGTGGTCTCAGATTTGTCGATCTCAATCTAACTCCAGTTCTACAGTTTTCTAAGATATGAGCCGTCAAGCTGCAAGCTTACTTATTTTATTGGTCGCCTTTTGGCGGTCATAATTTTTAAGAAGGTCGCCAAGGATATCAATAGACCAGTTTGGCATTCCTAGTTGCCGCTGATTTAAATGACTGCAGATTCCTTTTGCACAGTGTTAGCCTCGTTTTGTTGTAAAAGATTCAAAATTATTAGTGTGAGAGAGCGAGATGTCACACCTTCAACAATACACGCAGGTGTAAAAAGTGTAAGACTACATTGGCATTTCAAAATATTTGACTTCATATTGAGGCTAAAACTGTACAAAAGGAATCTGCAGTCATTTAAATCAGCGGCAACTAGGAATGTGAAACTGGTCTATTCGGTCGCCATATTTTTTTAGAAAAACAATTTTCTATTTTAATCTTGTGATTGTAAGTCTGGAATTCAACTGAAAATAACCTAATGGCAAAAAAGGAAGTCAGCAAATTGGCCACCGTTCTGACAGGTTTGGTCTCCCAATATTTAATCTACTCGCCATGGCGAAGATTAGAGCAACCTCTTCCTTCGGAATTTGTTTCATTTATCTATTAATTGTTAGATGAGTTATACCGCGAAGTGAAATATAACACACTACTATAAAAATATTTGTATGAAAGGAAAAACAAGCATAAGAAAACCAAAGCAATGATAATCAAGCATAGTTAAAATTAACTTTTATTGATCGAACTATCTTTTTGCGGGGCTTCGTAATGGGCAGATATCTATATGAACTTTGTAGTTCATATTTTGAGCACGGATGTATCAGATATGTACATCACATCTTTTAAAATAGTTGTTTTCTTCTCAGGTACATTTTGACAATGCAAGACATGATGGCCGCATTCCAGTTGAGCTTAAAACCAAGTCCAAATTTCTACCCAGATGTAAAGGCTATCTTAAGAATTCTGATAATGTAACAGGTAAAGTGAAATTCCTCTACAGCTGAATTCTGGAAACTGTGCCCAGGTTTGCAAATGGTTTGCAGGACAACAAATATCCCTACTTACCCTCTCCCCGACCGTGCATTGGTATTCCATTTTGTTTCCTTCAAACAGAATCGAAGGCAAACAATCTATTGTGCATGCACAAACTGAAATATGATGATGTAAATGTCACGCATTATCCAAAAGCTAAACCTCAACTGAAAAGTAATTACTTAGATTTCTATACTGCTCGATGGATTAGTCCGTACGCTGATTCTGTAAAACAAGAAGTCGCTCTGAAAACATACTGAGATTGCAGTTGCCTTTTAAGTAACAATTATACCTCGAGAACGAATGGACCACGAGTCAATGACCCATGAGGCCGTAGAGCGAATGAGTTATTCACACTCGTACTCCATGAGACCGAGAGCTCTAATTGTTTTAGTCTAAACCTACTAATGGGTCAAAACGGGATTTAACAATTAAAGTATTGATGAAATCCTCAAATATTATAGCAAAACGGGACTCATCCACTCATAAGAATTTTCACTCAGAGGGAGATGAGTTACATGGAAGAAGAAGAAGAAGGAGAAGGAGAAGGAGAAGAAGAAGAAGAAGAAGAAGAATCACTATTTTGATCCGCCGCCACCTTTTCTCTACTAGTTGGCTATCACACATATACCTTTGAAGTAGATTAGCCGATGCGTGTTAAACTGTTAGTAGGTGTATACTAATATAGTGTTAGCCATGGTATAAGTTTTGCTCAAGTACGTTCATCGCTACTGTGTATGCATGATGTGTTAATTGCAGACGTAAAAATATATTGATAAAGTATGTTAAATTCTTAGAATGATACTTTATTCTTTTTCCCGCCCATTGGATGGATGGCGCGACTGCATATATTTCCTATCAAAATCCTACGTTATTTCTAATTATGACGTTAACCTCTGTTATTTTAAACTCTGTTCTTCTTTGTACTTCCTATCTTTATTTTAAGCTGAATGGATCTTCGCCTTTATCACAAGTATATCTTACAACTAGCCTTTCTTTTTAACCCTTTCAATCCCAGTTGTTTTTTTTTAATTCTCCCAACTTGAGCATATACTTTTTAGTGAAAATGTTAGAGAGAATTTTAACATTAACCTTTAACTATTTGCTTTGTTTGATCAATTCTCATTATCTCATTACGAAATTGTGTTATATTATATGAGTTATATGTAAGGAGAAGTTGGGTGTTGATAGCTACTGGGACTGAAAGAGTTAACTGTACGACCTAGACTAAACAGGCCCGTAGCCAGGATTTTTTTACTTGTGGGTGCGATCAGTTGATAATACGGACCAACGAGCGCCGGAAGCGCTCTTTACTAGGGGGGTCCGGGGGCATGCCACCCCCCCCTCTCCGGGAAATTTTGAAAATTAAGTTGTCTGAGACTGCTTTGCGTGCGTTTTAAAGGTCAGTATGACAGCAATATAGGTCGCTAAAAGCGAACCTAAAAACGTGGATATATTTTTTAACAAAAAAGTGGACCTCAGCAGTCTGCGGGGGAGGGGGGGCGGTGCGGGCGGACCCATCGCACCCCCCCTCCCTACGGGCCTGCTACGCACGCGACTCGGTCTCTTATCGCGCGTTTTAATGATCAAACTGTGGGCTTGGGATTTCTGGCTGGCCTGTTGCTTAAGCGGAGGAACAATGAAAGATATATCATTTTAGGAAAAAGTGTATATTTTCAATGCCGTTTACAAAAACAAAGAGGTTTAGAAATACTTTAATAATGCACTATGCAGACAAAGAACAATTGTAAAGTTATAGTAGAATGCATGGAATAGAAAATCGATTTAAAGTGCATATGAAGGAAAAATTTTTTTTCGTTAGTTCAAAAGTAGGTTTCTTCTAGATTCAATTTCTGAAAAAATATTTGAAATCTGACTTTTATTTATTTTTTATAAGCGCACATGTAGAGCCTTAAAAATAAAAAAATAAATAAAAGTCACATTTCAAAATTTTTTTCAGAAATTGAATCTAGAAGTAACCTACTTTTGAACTAGCGAGAAAAAATATTTCCTTCATATTCACTTTAACGAACCCTCGATTAAACGAACAAATTTGTCAATTTTGTCGCTATATTTTTGTTAGAAAGAACGGTTTTCGCTATTGATTCTGTTATCGTAACTCTGGAATTCATCTAAAAACAATCTAATGGCAAAAAAGGAGTTCGGCAAATTGGCGACCGTTCTGACAGGTTAGGTCGTCCATTATTTAATCTACTCACCTTGTCGACCAAAATGGCCGCAG
>JAOTRI020139820.1:0-10810 GCA_028564885.2 Zoanthus sanctaehelenae
ACCTATATTGCTATCATACTGACCTATATTGCTATCATACTGACCTATATTGCTATCATACTGACCTTCAAAACGCACGAAATGCAATCTCAGACAACTTAATTTTCAAAACTTCCCGGGGGGATGGCATGCCCCCGGACCCCCTAGTAAAGAGCGCCTCTGGCGCTCGTTGGTCCGTAAAATCAACTGATCGCACCCACCCGAAAAAATCCTGGCTACGGGCCTGTGTCTACCTTCGCAAATGCAGTAGACATAGAAACAACGTGAAGTAAAATGATAAAGATGTGTGAGAAAAAATGTTAAAAAGACAAACAAATTAGAAACAGAGTGATTTCTTTTAGTTCAGGAATAACGTGAGAAAAATAGTTCATTTGGTAGTGGTAATGAAGAGTAATTAAATCGTAAACATGTCGCATTTCTTTAGTTTCACGTCGGGCATTCGTTGCCGCCGTTGATGACAAGTAGACTGAATATAGTAGCAAAATTAAAACCAGAATGATTTCTTTTTACATCGTGTTTTTAGGCTCTAGAGCATAACGGATTTACTTTTGAATATTTCATCAACACTTACCGGGGACACATCGCTTTCTTCTACACTGACAATAAGTTCCCTTCACTACCTCGTAATAATCTTCCAATCGGTGGCCTGGAGGGCATTCATGAATTGGTCGCAGTGGGCACAAGCTGATGCATGCAGGTCTGCCATTTGACTTGCATGTGCAGCGGAGCCTGCAGTTTGCACTAATGTAGGACATGCCAGGATTGTATAGGCAGCCATTGCTATCTCTGCACTTGGAAAGACCTGTGAAATGGGAATCGTTCACAAAGTAATGCATCCACAATATAACATGTGATGTTGTACAGACTTTTTTTTATAAAAAAACAATACATTTTACTGATACTCGTGAACTTGTTCTTAATTTTTTTGGTTGTTTCAGTCTAAAATTTGTTTTTAATAAAACTATAAGCAAAAAAGGTTTTCAAAATTATTACATTTTCTTTGACTTACACAAAAAGTTTAACTCTTGGCTAATTTGAGGTCAAACATGTAATCAAGGTACATTTTGTAAAAAAAAATAATTTTTGATGCTGAAATTCAAAACGTCTCCAAGCAAAAAATGTTGAATTACAAAATTGTTCAAATTGCTGGCAACCAATAACCGAAATCAATGTTATTATTAATATCTCGGCTGAGCGAATGAAAAAAAATCTCAAATCCTCAAGTTAAACTATTAAATCATCCAAATCGTCGACGATATAGACGTTATTCATAAATGGCGGAGGTTTTAATATCCTTTTGTCTTCATTCAAATTAGTCCTACTAGCCTCGTTTTTGGGGTAAACTTTCAAAAGAAATGCTACTCAAAACGAGACTACTAGGGCTAATACGAAAGAATATCGAAATCGCCGCTATTTATATATGATTACAGTCTACCTAATTACTTACTAATTTGACAGTTTCGTCCCGCGTAACCACGGAAGCACACACACTGGTATCCTTTGCCCTTGACAATGCACGTTCCTCCATTTTTACATGGGTTCTTTCGACAAGGTCTCACTTTAACATAATTGAGACAAAAATGAGTTGCAAGAACGTTAACTTGAAAAATAAACCTGACATAACATGCACTCTGAATGGCTACAAACTCTTTTTATATTTAACTGAACATATTTACTAAAAAGTGAAGTTATTTCTTTTTGAAGGAATAAGAAAGTATTGCTTGAACCCTTCCTAATCCTGGTCTTAGGCAAACTGCACCCCATGCACGGGGTGCCAATCCCCACGGGATGCCAACCCAGTACTTCAAAATCTTGGGGGAGGCTAACAGGCACTACATCTTGCTTATTCGGGAAGACCAGAAGGTAGTTGTGGCAAAGGGTAGGTGCCACCAATACCAGTATGTCTTGAGAAACCATTTCTGGTGTAAAAGAGAAGAAAAACTATGATTCTCATACCAACTCCCAACCATCCGGACCCCAGTAGGAGATTACAATTAACCCAGGAAGACAAGGCCTTTCCTCTATCTTGCTATCTTGATGATTGACAGTTCCAGGAATTTACTGCCTCAACTTAAACCAACTTTTTACATCAAATACTCACAAGTTAATTGGGTCATATTAAATTTATAAATGGAGTAAAGAAAAAAAATAGAAAGAAAATGAAAAAAAAAAGATAGAAGAACAAGAAAGACAGAAAGACAGCGTGGAAGGTAGATAGAGCTTTACCTCTCACTGTCGGTCTGGTACCCACTCCATCACCAACTATTATTATCGTTATTATTATTATTAATATTATTTATTTTTATTATTATTATTATTATTATTAATAATATTATTATTATTACATTATTGTTGTTGTTATTATTATTTATTTTTATTATTAATATTGTTATTATTACTATTATTACATTACACATTGGCTTAAAGTTGCGCTTGTTATACACTGTTTTCACCGCACGAAAATAAAACTCATGTTTTAGCACCACTGCGTGTATTCTCCATAGTTCATAGTGATGGGGAAATGAAGAGCGGTACAAGTTCTGTTATATGAAATACGAAAGTGAAGGTGAAACTAAAAAACTGCATAAAATGCCTGCGCTTACCTCGTTTTCCGCAAGCAAGATGTATGTCGCAGTTTTTTGTGAAAACGTTGTATCTGGTCCCTAGAGCACAATCTTTGATGTATGTCAAATGATTTGAACAGTGGATGAACTTAGTACACATCGTATGAGGATACTTGCCGTTTGGTTTATTGGCGCAGTAATTGTCAACTAAAGAATTCAAAATAGAAACTATATTAATTTTTTCGTGGCGGCGATTCTTTTTTCGGTATATAGTTTTTAAAAACCCACAGAACAATATTTAAATAGTATCATGTTACATTTAAGATATCAGTACAATTTTTATAATAAATGGAAGGATGGTTTTATATAATTTGGAGATGTTAGCCTCAAATGTTGTTAAGCTGATGTAATTGATATTATCAAAATTTTGCAGCCGCGGGCGATAAGAAAAAATTATAAACTAGTTTTTGAAAACAACAATAGTCACTGGCTGCTGTATCTAGACACTCTGTGTATCTAAAAAGATACGAGCTTCAGAATTAGAGATATACAGAAAGAAAAAAGAAAAATGTCATGGAAATTGTCTAGTTCACGTAAAATTTTTATGTATTTCATTTTGCACTATATCGACTTTTTGCTGACTTCATGATTTTGTGCTGTAAGTAATTTTAAAATAAAGTTGTCGGCCATTCAGTCGTTTAATCTCGGGTGTGTTTTTTCCCGAATTCCAGCCTATTATAATTATTAAAAATGTTCTTACTATTTCCATTGACACTGAGCTTACAATAAAACAAAGTTTACTTAAAGCAATTAATACAAAGCCTGTGATTGAAAATACGAGATTCACTCTTTTTTAGAAAAAAACAACCTTATAGGAACAACGAGACTCAAATATCTGAAAATAGCTTATACGTAGATATACTTCATCTAGAAAAAACAACCTTATATGAACAACGAGGCTCAAATATCTGAAAATATCTTATACGTAGATATACTTCAATTTAACTCATAAATTAACTTGGCAACACAATGCAAAATATAGGGAGTCTCAAGGAATTTTACATATTCTGTTATAAATTGCGAGGAGCATCGTTTTACAGCGCCATGATTTTTTTCAATTATGTTCAGTTTTCTTCAGTTTGAACTGCTAGAAATAAAAACACAATTTTAAAAACAATTTGAGGCTGGAATCATCAAAAGACTAAAAACATTGAGCCTCGGAAAAAATTAATGGTTTTTATAACCACGTATATGCATGAATACGATTTTAGTGAGCTAGCAAATGGCTAGCTTTTTTAGAAAATGTAACAAAACTATATATCTTAGAAATAATGTCCCTCCGACTTAGAGGAATTCATAATAAAAGATGCGAGGTTGATTGCAAGCGACCCAGTCTTTGCATCGTTTTCAGTTGTTGGCCAATAAAATGGCGACAAAGGTGAGTAAAAATGAAATACATTTTGTCGGATTTTGAGTTCTTGTTGTTTCAGTTGCTGGCATTCTGTTGAAATTGAAGACATTTCGATTTTATTAATTTTATTTTTAGGTGCATAATGGGGCCATTGTAACGAGTTTTAAGACCCAAGAAAAGAAAAGCGCCAGCGGTTGGCGAAGATATTTAGTTTCGAAGTTCAAAATTACTTAATTAGTATTTTTTGTGCTTTTTTCGGCAGACAAGTATTACTAAAAGTTGCCATATTTTGGGTTAAGAAACAAATATTGCAGTCAGTTCGTCTTGCATGCAAACAATATAAAGATGACTATTGCTTTAACATTTTAGTTTGCATAATGTTCATTAGTATCACCCAACTAGTGGACTATTGCAAATCCAGCATTTTGATTGGCTACGCTACTAGTGGTCTATAAGTAATAGTCATCGAGTAGCAAAATTCGCCAGTTTTGAGAACCGGTTTTTGCTTTTTTTTGTTGTTTTTTGTTGTTTTTGATGAGTAACTTCCGTCGTGTACGTAGCCTTGGCGCCGCTCCCTCTTTAAGTGACCTATTAAAAAATATTCCTTTACCACCATCCAACAATATTAATCAAAGATATGGAGGAAAATGTAATAACATGTTTTTGATAATTAAGTTTGCAAAATAACATTAACAGTTTATTTTCCAGTCCAATGAAATCTTGAAATCAAAGAAGAAAATATCTTTATTCACGCGTGTACTTACGATTAGGAAAACTATAAGCCCTCGATATTGTGAGGCATGCGGCAAGCGGTAATATAACCTCTAGGAGTCGCATGGTTGCCTGCCGGACTGAAATGCAAAAATATACTAAAATCAATATAAAGTATAAAAAATGAATAAAACATTTCACAGGTTAGACGCCAGTTGTAACAAAAACGGCAATGAGTGGTCTGAACAAAAATGTATTTATCATAGAGATAAATATTATGTTAATTTTCTTAGTAACATTTAAACTTTATTTTTTACTCTACACAAGCTCAATCAGAACCGATAAAACACCAAGTTGGCTTTTGTTGCGCTCTACTTTCTTAAAATTCTACGAGTATAACAGAATTATAATTTAAAAAGAAAAATGAGCGGAACGGATATTGTTTGTTAATTAACGTTCGTTGTGACAACAAAAACAAGTAGTTTATTTCACTTTTTGTGGGCTTTAGCTAATATATATATATATCTTATTAGACAGTTTAGTGTGTAGTATGGCTGGATATTTTTACGAGTCTTGTAGTATTCTGACGAGCCCAAAGGGCGAGTAAAAATACACAGGACGAGTAAAAATATCAGCCATACTACATGCTTAGCTATCTAATAAGTGATTTATTATCCAATTTTTTTCGAGAAAAAATAAAAACAAAATTCTGCGACGCGCGCGGTAAAACAAGTTTTCTGGAGTACAAATATCGCTCGAAATGTGAAATACGGCTGGATATTTGTACTCGCCCCAGACCCTCTCATGGTGTTATTTGTACGGTTATTCGTGCAGTTGGATAATAAACATATATATTGTAATATCTAGAGAGAATTAAAACGGGTTGATGCATGTGCTGGTTATCTGAAATAACCTTGGGGCTAATAGAGCCAGTTAACCATGAAAATACAGAATGAACACAAACTCTTAAGTAACTGGCCACAATGTTTTAATTTAAAAACTGTCATGGCTCGATAATCAAAGGGATTAAATATCTCCAATCAAAATAGAATGTCATAAATTTACCAAAACCGTGCGTGATTTTTAAGCCAGTCGTAAATAATCATTATAGATAGTAAGACATGTCATGACCCGCCTAGCTAATGTCCTTCCCTCCCATCCCCTCCTGGGAAAATCTTTTGGTCTAATCCGAAGAAATCAAATCAAGCAGGTTCTGGAATCATTAATGATTCATTAATCACAAAAGAGCTCCTTGAAGCTTTCCACAAGAGCTCAAAACACAGAAAACAACTCAAGAGCTGATCAATCTTTAGTCGATCTAAAAAGCTATTATAAAATTGTTCCTGTAGGGTTTTATTCCACGTTTGCATGTTGTGAGTGGTGTTGGCTGAAAACAAATTTCAGTTATCAAGGATATTTCTTCTTGATTCATCAGTATATTTTGGGAATAGTTACAGCTACTAAGTTTTGGAGTTCAACAATGAATCAAACTGCGAAGCTGCGTCGATGTTTTGACAAAACAATTTGATAAATGTTTGCGTCAGTTTAGACCGTGATGAAAGGGAAGAATGATTAGTGACATTTCGGACAGTATACCTTCGTAAAAATGAACATATCAATATTTACAATTTTTTATCTTAGATTTCTATCAAGTCTGCCAGGAAACTTTTAAATTTTTAAAAAAACACAATCTTGAATAGCATGTTTTAAAATTATACTGATCATATAGGCCGTATGGTTGGTTATTATACTTGTCGGTTTCCATGCACCTCTTGCAACCCGGGACCAACTCCAAGGCTTGGCATTTGAGGTGAGATTTTGCGATCGCAATCTGACTACGAGGGGTTTTTTTTCTGGGTACTGCGCCGTTCCTCTTCTGCAAGTTTGACCGTTCAATTCATGCTACTTACAAGCCGTTGAGAAATTGAACATAGGCTTCTTGCTTCACAATTGAGATTAATTAATATATTTGTTTTGTATATAGTTTGTAAAAAAGTAATTTCTTATTTCAAAGCAACCGAGATCTAAAATTTCCCGTGCTCATAAACTTGTTTTCTTTTTTAAAAAGAGATTAGTTACAGTCTGAAAGGCTGGCTTTCAAAGAACACAAATCAATTTGGGCACAAATATTTGGCATTCCTCCAGAAAGAGCTTGTCAAATTATCTAAATTCATTTCGCCTGGATCCTCAATTCGTTTAATAATTGCGGTTACTAACTGTAATATACTTTTTCTTTAAAAAAAACGCGATTTGGTTCAGTTAGTATAAGATCTCACCGTCAAACTTCTCTGTAACTATTTTAAAACAAGCAATATAAATTTAACTTTTTTTGAAAACAGCAAACTGATGATTTCATTGTCTGTGTTCAACAGGTTATTTTGTTTTACTTCAGAACTAGAAAGGAACAATTTAAAAGACAAAAAAAGAATAAAATAGATACCCAAATAAACTTACCTAAGACCTTATATGCCACCTCTTTACTTGGTATTCCACAGTCGTAGTTCACTGCAGAACTACTATGAGGAACTCGGGCGAATGCACTGCCTATATATTTAGTTTACAATCTTCCTCAATAAAACTTCTGCTGACCTCAAAAAAAAAACGCCTCAAAATCAATATATTGAACTTATGGTGATTGGATAATTGGTCATAGGAAATTCTTGTGTGGTTATTAAACACTTCTTCTGTGTTTTTGGCTTTGTTCAGCAATTTTTTCCGCATTAGAGTCCTGTTTTATCTCCGCATTGTAAAATCACAACATGATAACGCAGACTTAGCCTATATACCAGCTTTTTATTTTAAGAACAAGTTAATTTCGTCGAAGCTCATTCATTGCTCGTAATTTTTTGGTTGCTTCAATCTTATTTGTTCAAATTTCCCGGTTTGAACTAAGGAAAAATATGAAACCAAGACAATTAAGGTAGTGAAAGACATTGCTGGTCCTCTAAGGAACTTTTAGTAAAGACGTAATTGCCTGCATTACTGGATTTATTTTGTTTTGTTTTGTTTATACTGTTTCCTAATAAAGATCTTTGTATGAATTTGACGTTGAAACACGCAACGCGGACATTTTTCAAACGTCTGTAAACAAGCCAGAAAGCACACAAATTCTTCAATTTGTAGGCGCAAACTAAAATCAAGTTCTGAACATAATTGAGCTATTGTTTGCTGTTTCTCAAGTACTGAATCAAACTGACAACTTCATACTCTTTGTACAACAGCCTAATTTGGCCTTTTAATACCGGTTCGCGAGCCATTTGTGCATTTTGCATCACGTACTTTCAAACAAACTCAATAAAAATATAATGGAATTAATTAAATGAGAAATTAAAACAATTAATCAAGCAAAACACTTAGACTCTACACTTAGACAATACTATTGCGCAATTTTTATGGGTCAAATAATGTAAAGTCCGATACTCATAAACACAAATTTTACTTTCTCACAAATTTTAAGTAAGATACTGTGTCAGGGAGCTGATGTATCTTGACAGTTGTTCATAGATTAATATATAATATACTGTACGCGTGATCAACCACATGTGCTGGTTTGCTGTACTCAGTCAACACTGAAATATCACGTGACATATTGAACGCTTTTCATTGGTAGCCGATTAAGAGCATTCTTAAGGCCCATTTAACGAATGCATGAATGCGTCTTCCAAACTTCAGACGATCGGAAATCGATTACAAATTTTCTATTGTTTACGACTGATACCCTGATTTCACAACTATCGTGATAGCTCTCAACGAGCTAAAAACGGAACTCAAGAAACAAACTTCTTTCTGCGTTTTATAAAAGCAAGAAGAACATATATCATTTTTTATATAAAATTATTATCTTATCGTCTTACAAAGAGAAAAAAGATTAGGAAGCACATTTGTATACCAAGAGAAAATGTGTATATTTAATCTCTTTTATAAAACTATAAGGTAAGTTTCCACAACTTGTAAATAGCCAAGAATTGCTCGCGTTATTTCATTGGTCTATAAGAACACAAATGTAGACCAATTAAAACGCACGTACTATACAAATTATTTACTAAGATATAATATTTTCAGAATAAAAAAGTCGACAATAAAAAAACACTTTAAAAAATCTTATAGTAAATTAAATATATTTGAAAAATAAATTTCAAATCAGTTGAGCTATACTTAGTTAATTATAATACATTCCGTTTTTACAAGTACAGCAGAGACGACCTCATATAAACAAACATCTCAAGAGAAAATTAAAGATAGAGTTGACTATGCAATAATTTTTTTTTATAATTCCAACAATGTTAAAAAGTGTGTTTACAATGCAACTTCAAGGAAACTTTTGTCACTCAATGCAAAAACGTCTCAATTTACAATACATATGGATTTTTACCAAAGCCAAAGGCATTTAAGAATCACCAAATGTATGTAGTCTAGTTGTGCGTTTGAATTAATAAACGAAAAAAACACGCTAAACAATTAACGCAAGTCAATTCAGGGTTAATGGTTGCTGTTTATTACAGATCATGTATTACATTTCCTTTTTTAAATATTATTGTACCTGAAATTATACATAGCTTTTCAAACAATTACGAAAAAGTAAAGGAAACTGTGAAGTTCCACCACTATACCTACACGTACATAAGAGTCGAATCCTTCTAAACGATAACCGGTCGAATATACTTTTTCTATATATATTAGCAACGGGTTCATAAGTAACCAGGGCTTACGTAGTTTGTCACTTCTTGTCCGACAAGGCCGAGATGTCTAACAGTAAACGGCGTAAACAAATGTGATAAGCAACTATATTCTATATGTTATTGATGGTGCTGACAACAAGATGCATGTTTGATATTACATTAAACTTGTCTGGCAATAATTCAGTTATTTCAATATTTGTTTTGCTTTACTTTCTTTTCTTAATTTCTTCTTAATGCTTTACGTTCAAGTGTCCTCTGCCCGCATCGACTAGCTGTGCTATATGCGAGCAGAGGAAGTTGCTATGTATGTTTACTGTATGTGAGAGCAGCTAAATACAGGCTAGGCTCGGGCGAGTTAAGTAGCTTATACAAAAGAGTATATATGTCATTTGTTGACCTCAAATCAACCTCTAACGGCAACCTTTAAAAACTTACATAACACGGGAGTCCATATAACAATTAATTTCTGGGACAAGGTTGAATAAACTTTGAAAGTATATAATTCTAAGATTTCATCCTAAAATGATTCCATATCTCTGTTAAGTTCATGGGAGACATTATGGAGAGCTTTTTGTCCAAAATTTGAAAGTTAGAATAGTTTGATATTCTAAACGAAGGAATGGCTTTTTTTCTCATCTATCTATAATTACGTTGATTGGATACGGCCACTGATATAAACTTGATGTTTTCAAAGTAACAAATTTATATCAATATCGTTGCTGTTGCTGTAGGTAATATATAAACTTAACTTAAATTTTTATTGAGGACGTTTGTGTTTTAGTTAAGCATTAGAGCACAACCTTCTATGAGTTTATCAGCGAAATAGAGCACGCGTGACGTTGGGAGAGACACGAGAACGTTGTAATATTACGAGCCGCAGGCGAGTGATTTTACTGAACGTTTCGAGTGTCTCTCCCAAAAAAACAAGCGGCAAAACAAGCAAGCGAAAACCATGGCTTTATCTGTGTAATAAAGCATAGACTTGAACCAATCAGAGCACGCGTTATATCGTAGCAATATTATAATTTCCAATAATATACAGAGCGATTATGTAATGCCGAACAATTAACAATTATTCCACGAGCAAGCGTTGGATATGAGATGGCAATTAGCCAACGAGGAGCATAGCGCCGAGTTGGCTATGGCTATCGTCGTTGTCGGCTCCTTTCGGCCCCGAAGGGTCATGGGTCGGGTACGGAACCCGGTTGGTCACAGCATTGGTGTTTACGTAGTCGCCGCAAGGTCTCGTGTTGGATCCACTGTGTGCGGTGGGGGATTGCACCATCAAAGAGGGCACTGCGCCAGGCTTTAGGGTCATCTGCAATTCTTTCCCAGTTGTTTATGGGGATATTGAAACTCTTCAAATCCTTCTTAATGACATCGACAAATCGCAATAAGGGGCGACCAGGTTTACGCAAGCCTTGTGCGAGCTGACCGTACAGAGC
>JAOTRI020139831.1:0-10810 GCA_028564885.2 Zoanthus sanctaehelenae
AAAAGCCATCTCTTTTATTTCTTGACTTCATAAAAACCACAGATTTTAGTCTATCCTTACACAGCTTGAACCTGACTCCGACAATTGACAAGCCAACTAGAGTCCACAATAACTCTTATTCGTTAATTGATAACATCTTTGTTAATAGTCTAGAATATAGCATTAGTAGTGGAAATATTGTCTCGGATCTAACCGACCACTTTTCTCAATTTTGAATACTATGTTCATCTACTAATCGAGATCTCTATGCTGAAGCGAAATCTAAAAAGTTAACTTAAAAGTGACTACTTTTATTTATCTTATCAATCACTTTGGCCATCATAAAATAATTACATATAACTACAACAATATCACAAGGAAGAAAAATTTGATGGAGTGGGTCACGCAACAAAGCGAGGCTCCAAGCTAACACAGGAAAAAAAAAAGAAATCCAACTTGGTTTATCATTGGAGATTTTTTGATTTAGATTTCCAACATTGGACAATGATTGGGGAAATGGCCAAATACCAATAAAAAGCCAATGACGTTCCAACATTGGAATGTTGATGGCATGGGAATTTGGAATATCATTGTGGTATCATTGGTATAAACTATGAAAGAGTTTCCAATATTGGATGACAATGTAAAATCATTGGAAAATTATTATTCAGTAACCAATGATACTACAATGATATACCAAGCATCAGAAGCATTCTTTTCAAACCTGGAATATCATTGTGGTATCATTGGTTTAAATTACGAAAAAGTTTCCAATATTGGATAACAATGTGAAATCATTGGAAAACTACTCCTCAGTAACCAATGATACTACAATAATATACCAAGCATCAGAAGCATTCTTTTCAAACCTGGAATATCATTGTGGTATCATTGGTTTAAAATATGAAAGTATTTCCAATATTGGATGACAATGTGAAATCATTGGAAAACTACTCCTCAGTAACCAATGATACCACAATGATATACCAAGCATCGGAAGCATTCTTTCAAAACCTGGAATATCATTGTGGTATCATTGGTATAAAATATGAAAGAGTTTGCAATATTGGATGACAATAAGAAATCATTGGAAAATTATTATTCAGTAACCAATGATACTACAATAATACACCAAGTAACAATAGCGGTGGTAGTCATTGTGGTGTCAGTGGTATAAAATATGAAAGAGTTTCCAATAAGTAACTGATCATACCACATTGATATGTAGCAAACAATTATTGGTCTGTCTGACATGTATATTTGTGCAAAAAAATCAAATAAACAAGGGCCATTTCAGATGGAAATTAACATCTGCCTGGTTGCCAATGGTAAGTAATTTTTGCCTTGGGCGAGCATAAATTGTGAAAAGGTTGCCCAGCTGGTGAGTAAGAATTAAAAACTTATTCTAATCAGAACATACCAGTTGGAGTTAAGAATGGCACTGTCTTAAACCATCAAGTTATGTGATCATAACTCTATTAATATACATAATAATTAAATTCATGTCAGTTTACTGAAAAGGAACCTGTAAAAAGCTGTCTTGCTAATCTTTAATAAAAAAAAGAATAGAAAACATTGTGTCAGAGCCTTTTACTAGAGCCTTACTTTTACTTTCACTTAAATCTAGCAAATAATTAATTTAATCTCAGTTGGGTGAGTGATTTCCAGATGCTACTCGCCCAGCTGGCAAGTAGTTAAAAAGATTTTTTTACAGCCCTGCATTTCTTACCAAAAACAACAGTCACGCAAACCTTTCCCTGAAAAAAATTGCAAATGTGCCGAAAATCGCACACCTCACTTCAGTTAGGCATGCAGTGGCATACGATTTTATTTGTACATGTTTAACTATGTTGTAGTTTAAAATGAATTTTAGTTTAAAATGATTTCACACTAGGTCAAAATATTTTAAACCTAGTTTATTTTTAATGACAATAATAATTTTTGGCCGTGGTGAGACTGGGACCTATAAATTATAAGGTTAAGAATTATAGGGTGATTGCTTGTGTGGTCAAGTGGATAAGGAAGAGGACTACAGATCCAGAGGTTGGGAGTTCAAATCCTTGTGAGTCCAAAAAAGTAATCGTAAGGAAAAAGGCAGGAGTGAGATTATATGGGGGGTTAATTAGGTGAGAGGTAGTGAAGTGGGTGGTTAGGAATAACTAGGTATAGGAGGGGAATAAGAGAACAAGAAGGGAGGGGCGGGTGGTGAGATGCAAAAAATTATATACATTATTTTATTTAATCCACAATTCATGCAAGTCCAATTCCCTGGAAAATATGAAGAAACTCTCAGTCTTCTTGCCATTGGTCAAACTCTCTAAACCAAATGCCTTGTGCAATTCCCAGAATACTAGCAAATAAAATTTTTTGGTTCTGAGAACTTCTTTCTGGAATCCAAATGTCATTTTCTCTTACAAAAAATCGACCCAGCAAGAACTTCCCGGGAAGATTATAGGAAATCACCCTTGCTCTCCATACATCATTAAAGGATTCTCCTCTCACCATGACCATGTCATTGACAACAGGATAGTATGGTAAAACAACATTTTGTGATGTTAGCGGAAATAGTGTTCTCATAAAGTCAATAACTAAAAAGCTGCCTGGATCTGTAAATGCTCTCTGCAACATCACCTTCCTACTGACATTTTCCAGTTCTGCAAATACACAGTAGTTAGTCTCTTTAACCTTTCTGTGGTCACTGCTGTCAGAATATCCATTCCAATTGAATTTCATGGCTTTAATGAAGGCTTTTCTGTGACCTGAAACAGTGACTGTGAAAATTTTGTCAACAATAGCAACAATTTCACCATCGCCAGGGACTACTACCACCACATGCTCTTTCTCTCTATATAGCATGCCACTATAACCATGTTCTGGCAACCAAAAACTGCGACAACAGCTTCCTTGTTCCTCAACTTCACACACTTCAGTTGAACAGCACTCTGCAACTCTTTGCCTTATACCTCTGGGTATGTTATAACCTTGAAGTCCACCAACAAGAATACCTTTATGACCTTGACTTCTCAAATTGACATTCATGGAATAAAACAGTTTTGCTTGTGGAAATGATTTCGCCCATAACTAAAATTGAAATAATCATTATATGTAAGCATGACAACCTTTGAATTACATTAGCTAAATGCAGTGCATTTGCCAGTTGCAGGCACCAGCAGAACATATTTTTTATTTGGTAAATGCTAATGTACAAAAAATGCATATTTAACCTAAAAAAGATCACAAAAACAAGAAAAGTGGAGAACCATTGTTTTTGTGCTGCTACTGTTAAAAAAGACTTTTAAAGGCATTAATGACATGTTAGGATTCACCAAAATTCTTACAGGTAAAGTTCAACTTATATGTAAAAAAGAAACAATCAAACTGTCCCGTGGCTGTTGCTATTACACCTGCAAGGTTTATAGATTTCAGAAGTTAAAATTTGATGACTTTTCAGACTTTCAAAGACATTTTTTTAGAATTTCAAGGACTACTCAAGATTTGAAAGGTCTGTGTATGCATTTGCAATGTTCTTCATCATACATATAGCAAGCTACACCTACCAACAACAAACAGAAAAAAATAGCAGAATAATAAAAAAAATCTCACTCCATTTCTTAGCTATTCCATAAATTTACTGCAATTTTCAACTTGAAAGTTACCAGAGAAAAAGTATTTGCAAAGCTCATGAACTTTAAAGTGCTACTTCTGAAATTCAAGGTCTTGAATTCTTAGGGTTGTATCATTATCTGTATCCCATGTATGATTATACTGTCCTCTTGGCATTAAATGTACATTACTCACTTCTTTAACATCAAGGTTTTATCAAATGATAATAAACTACCTTCTGAAGGCTGACTTTGTCTGCCCTAAGACTTCTCTCCTTGCTGTCTCTGGCTTTAAGAACCTCACGCCTAGTCTCAGTGTTTGCAAAGGTTACTTCAATATTTCTGTGGTTATTGGATTGTCGTATGTACCGCTTTACTGCCCTTTCTTTGACCCAGCAGGCATAGTTGTCCAAGCCACTGAATCTATGTATGTCTTCTCTGAAGTGTGTGAGATTATGAAGAGAAATGACACAGCGTTGGATACCAATGGCCTCTTCCACAAGCACAATATAACGGCAAGCAATTTGATGAAAAATGTTTGCATCAGCCTCTGTCCAACCATTGCGAGAATGGTTCTGTATGAACTCTTCAATTCTTGCCACACAAGACCACCACTCTGTTTGTGATGATGTTAACAAACCAGCCAACACAACCTCTGATGCAGGCCATGCAAAGCGAGAATAATCCTCTGCTGCAATGACAATTTCAAGATATATAATACTGTTATCACTCATAAGAACCAAATATATTTATTTACCATTACAAAATATGTTCTATATAAGAATGTAAAATAAAACTAACATCCGTGTAATTAACAAAGATAAGGGTAAGAGTTCTAACACATTAAAAGTTGTCTAATCTTGAAGAGTACAACCAACTAAAACAATCTATGTACTTTTATAAAACTGCCATATAAAAAAATAGTCTCAAGTAAGGAGGTACCTGTAGGTACTGTAAATGTATTTTATATAAGCATGGGTGTACAAAAACAGATGTTCAAAAACAGAAAATGATTTACATGTGAGTAAAATCAGCATTTGGCACTTACCCTTCCAATATCCAAGGCGGGTCGTGATACCTTGTGGAAGTCTTGATGCTTTGAATTCTGTGTATAAAAATGCCAGTTAATGTTTCAGACCATTTGAGAAAAATTTTAATTATTAAAAGTTGTCTTGTTTTATAATTACAAATCCTTGCATATACTGATTTAAACATTCCCTATGTTGATCAATGTTTTTAAGAATCATTTTTAAGCTTGAAGATTATGAGGAATACATGGAAATAAAACTTGAATGACTCTTTATGTGCTTATTACAACACATAAAATGTGATAAATGTTTATAAGCACATAAATAAGATTTTTGCCACTTAAATTCATTCTGGGCTGGCCAAAATTTATCTGGGACTGGTTAATTTAATCCCACAGGAATGGTCAGAAAAAAATCCTAATTGTGCATCCTGTGTACAGTATACCATACCCGCAGTCCATGGGAAATGCTTTAATCTTCTGTCAACCTCACACCAATCTATAGGATGATTTTCATCAGATAAGAGATAATCAACTGCATCTTTCACCAAATTGAGTTGCACAGTGTGCATTTCATCAAACACAAGGTCCTTATCATAGCGGAATCCATACAGTGGCCACAGCCTGTGCATGATTGACAGTCCAGTGTAACCACATTCCTTTGACATCCTCTCTCTGACAGTTACCCTCTCCTCTTCTGCAATTTCTCTAATCAATTCAATTTCTGTAAGGATGTCTTTTGAATCTGGAGGAAATCTTGCTTGGTACCTATTGTGTGTATAGTAATAGTGGCGAGCAGCTGGAAGATACACACCTATGGGATAAAATGTTTTACACATTAACAATGAGGTTGGTACAAAAAATATTATAGCAAGAATTTGATATATACTTTAGGTTATAACAGTTTTAACTCTAAACATGTTTTGGCAAGTCTCTTGCCACTGTCAGTTGTGAACTGCAAAGCTACAAAAAGAAAATTATATACTTTAAAAATGAAATGCTAATAATATTATTATTATCAATTAAGTTTATTATTATTTATTTTTATAGTACTGTTTTTGCAGTCCACTACTAATGATGGCAAGAGACTTGCCAAAACATGTTTAGTGTTAAAAACTGTTATAATTTTTTTGAGATGTGTTGTTAGTCTGATATTATCTAGACCTTTTGGAAATAAATACGTTAATATAAATTATTCAATTTATTTTGGGTAAAGGAGTGATAATGTAGTTATTTGATACAAGTTACTGCTCCTTAACCTTGTTTTGACTGTTAAATCTTGGGGTCTCTGCACCAAATAAACACTTTCAAATTCAAAGTGACGTTTTAAAAAAAATACACTTAACGGCTTGCTCACTGACTGTATAACATACTTACTACAAACCTAGCAATTTTACTTGCTTTACTGAGCCCACTTTCCTCATCACATAAAAAAATATATTTACAAACATATTACTTGTTGTATCGCATCGCCTGCAAGCTTTCTTGCCACACTTGATAAACTTCCCCACTTCACAAAGTCCCATGTGGTCACCTGAGCAGCAAAGAACTAGATGCCGAATTATGGCTGGCCCTGGAGGAATTCCACCAATAGGTATTGCATAGTTCACCTGCATCCCTAATTAAAAGCATAAAATGTTTAATGGGTAGTAAATATTGTACATCCAAACAAATTTTGACGGTAAGACCAACTATCTAGCTTGCTATTCTTGGGATTCCCTTTTAGTAGTCGTATGATCAAACATTATAAGACATGTTATATCATGATATTGAATGTAATCACATATAGTTAGGTAATTAAAGATTTCTCCCATCTCAGCATATAAAAAATCAGTTTGCATGTCGGCTACATTGATATAATTACAGGTAAACCTAAATACATATGTTCCATCTGATTGCACACCAAATATTATTTACCCCTTATAAAGCCATCTTCAATCTCTCTAATGAATGGTTCCATGAAAGGATCCAAAGATATTGGACACTTCTTGGGAAGCAGGTAGGATGGGACAAACCCAAACACGTACACCTCATCCACATTGCAGCGATCTTCTTTCGACATTGTTGCCAATCCCACTTCAAAGGCTCCTATAAGAATCAATTTGACATTCCCTGGATGGTGATCACCTTTATAAAAGTAGTAGGGTATTCTTCCTGCCTTTAATGACTAATGAAATTTTGGTGTGACTGTTTTTCACAACAGTCAATATTGCTTACTCAATACTTTGTAACTTATATGGAAATTATCAACTAACAATTCCATATAAGAGAAGAAAGACAGTATTACTGACAGCCTCTTTTTAGTAATGTATATTGATGTAAAATAAGGGTTTTTAAAACAATTGTGTACACATTAGTCAATTACAGTAAAAACGTGTAGTACTTACCACATCCTCTTGCTGTAGATGAAAATGGCTGCCATCCATCCCAATGTACTACAAAATATTTGAAAGATGTGTGTTAAAAAAAATACTGAATAGATGCAGACTTGGCATTTTTTCTTGTCCTAGACCAAAAAAGCTAAGCTTTGCAACTTTAAAGTAAGTGAACTTGACAATTATATATTTGTTAATTTTGTGTTAGATTGTGTTTGTACTACTGAGATGATTTTATGTTTGGGTTTAAAATAGAAAAATAACTAGAGGTAAACTGGTTTGAGATGCATCGGTGTTTCTAAAGAAACAATTTAGTAATAAAAATGTAAATTCTACACCGTGTTTTCTCTTTTACGGTGTAGAATTTACATTTTTATTACTAAATTGTTTAGGTTTAAGTTCACATCTTAATAATAATCATATATTTGACTTCTTAGCAAACATTTACAACATTTATATTAGTATTATCTTGATATGATTCAACTCACCATCATATGCAAGATTTCTTGGGTCACCTTTGATTTTCCTGGGAATGTGCTGAAAGGTGTTGCGACAATTAGGGCATTCAACTTCCCGCAAGTCACCCCCGAGCACTGGGCATGCAAGCAGTTTCTCAGCAGAAGTAATGTATCCACAGCCACTCTGTGGGCACTTAACAGGAATAATCCACTCAGAATCAGGATTCCAAAAATATGACAGTTGTGCAAAACGTGCCCCATCCCAAAACTCCTTTTTTGGTGCATAACCCCACCCTTCTTGCTGATGTGTAGGCAGCCAATGTGACTTTGAAATACGTCAAAATCCGTCGAAATACGTCCATATTTTGTGATCGCAGGCCTTTGGTCAGCAGTAACGAGTCACAAACGAGTGCGCGCATCAGAGTTATTTCGATATGGTCAGCAGTAACAAGTCAGAAACAAGTGCGCGCATCGGAGTTATTTCCCGCTCAAATCGATGTACGTGAAAATTTTTTTTGCTGCGTTAGTCCTTTTCTAATTGTTTCACAGTTATACTTATGGCCTCAACAGATGGTAGAGATGAGGAGGATGAAGGTTCAAGAGGTAATTAACATTTTCATTAAAACTTTTTAAATCTATCGCACTTGTTCAAAAGGTGAGGTTCTGTTGTCTTTAGATTGACAAAGAAATAAATTATGCTCTTCCCGGAGATACATGTACAGTGTCTTGGGTATGAGATTATTCTAAAATACTTTTAGTAAGATAGTTTTCTGATGGATTTCTGCTATATTATTGGCCATTTTTAGATTCCAGATTTTTCACTTCGCTTGATCATATATATTTTAGGTGTTGAGCCTACCGATCGAAAACCATTTCCCGCCAATTTTTCAAACCGGTCTTGCAAACTTGAGATGAAATTACTTTTGCATTCTCATTAAAACTTAAGACTACAGGATTGCTGAAGTAATTGTACTTTCATAATCCTTATTTGGTTGTTCACCATTTTCTACGGTGTTAAACTTAAATTTCAATTTTGACTGTTTACCAAAACACTGAGGCAGCCATTTCCTCTCAACCTTAGATTGTGACTTTCGCAAATGGTCGAAAGAAGAGGTGGCGCAATGGCTCGCAGACCAACAGTTTGAAGAAGAATCAGCCTTGTTCAAAGGTTTGTTACATGTGTTTCTTGGTGGAAGGAGTAGTTTATTTGGCCTGACTTGATTGTGTTTTTTGTTCTATTATTTTCTCTACAATATTAATATTATTAATACTTACATAAATTGCATAAATTTAGCTGTAGTGCATGACAGTCATATTTAGAATGTTTACTCTCTACTTGGTTTGCAGCTGAAAACATCACAGGAGCAGCACTGTGTTCCCTCGACAAATCTGATTTAAAAGAGCTAGGAATTGCCAGTATGGGCAAGAGGCTTGAAGTATTTGAGAAAATTAAACAACTGACTTCAATTACAGAAGAGAAATATCCCTCTAAAATTGCAGGTTAATACAATTTCTTCTTTTCTGACAACAGCAAAGAATTTCTCATTCCATTTGCAGCTTCTAAGTGTTTCAAATCATTTCAAATTGTAGTAGTGTAATTGAAATAAGACTAAGTGAGATCTTACTTTGAAACTTAATGCACTTTAAGTCTTGCACTTCTGCTAATGTTCCTTATAGGGTTTTCATCCTACAAAACTATGCTATTGCTCCATGTATCTCACCAACTTTGAGGAAATTATATGCAGTGTTTTAAAAAATCTTGTAATATTTGAAGCTAATGCATTTTCTTTTATCAAATTAGTCACTACAGATGCAGAGGTGTGGAAAAAGAAAATAACTAAGAATGATAGATTCCACTTGGTCACCAGCACAGAAAGCACTATATCTGGAGAAGTAAGTATTTATTTACCCAGAACAGTTAAAAGTGCACGTTCATTTCAGCTCTCTTTCTCGCTCTCTCGAAATACTTCAGTTTCATAATTTCTGTTGATTTCTGTTTTAAACAAAAGGAAAACATTAGGAAACATGAATATCTTTATATATATCTTGATTCAAAAATTGAATTTTGAAAAGTTGGAGGGCCTAACCCTTTTCTAGCACGGTTTCGCAATTAAACAGGGTTCCTCAAGCCTTGAAAATTCTTCAAAGTGCTTATTGTAGGAGTACTCTAAAAGGTTTGTTTTTATTCTTAGAATTTCCATACTTAATAGAGAAGCTTCCATACTTTGGCCTGGGAATAACAAGATACATGTCAAAGGAAATGCAGCTCAGCGATTAAAAATGGAAGAGTTTATTACAAGGATGGAGCCAACCTGTTCAGTTGAAGTCATTGGATTTGGTAGAGGTTAGTATTAATACGGGGCTCAAAAATAAGAAAATTTCATGGTTGCATTTTTGTGACTGGTTGCAAAATTTTAGTCGGAAAGTTAAAGAAAGGTAAAGTAGTGGTAAGGTAGCGACTTCTGGTGTATATTTTTTTTCTTACTTTAGGTGAAGATTACTCGCAAAATTGTGACTGCTGTTGAAGTTTTAGTCGCAAATGCAACCGTATCAGTCACAATTTCAAGCCCTGTAATAGGAGACAAAATTTGTTAAAAGATAAATTCAATATAATGTCTGTAATTGCTTTATAAAGCTTTTAAAATAATTTGTAATAGCTCATATTAAAGTATAGTTACTTTATTTTCTCTTCTTTATTACTTTCTGCACTACTATTTTGTAGTTACCGTCATTTGCTTTGTTTTTCATGTACATACCAGAATTATTAAAAGTATTTTAAATATACAATAATTCTTGCTCCTTAGCTCGACTATTTATTTGTATCTTGAACCGTTGCCTTTTCTTGCAGCTGCATTCTATATGAATGACATTTGTTAACTTTATATCATAACAGTGTTTTTTAATCAGTTTAATAATAATACAAGCTCTAAGAACAATCGAGAAGAGAGACTACCCATCATATTTTAGTTTAATTTATAAGTTCTATTGCTATAATATTTGAAATAAGTGCTTGTGTATTGCAGATGCTATCAAGAATCATTTGCTTCAGTGGTTCCATGAAAAGAACAGGAAAATTGAAGATGGATATGACTACGAGGTATTAAGGAATACATTATAAATAATTATTATTGTGTTGTAATAATATTGCAATTAATTTTTCTGTGTCTTTTTTTGCTCCCTTACTTAAATACAAATGCAAGAATTAATATCAGGCTTAAAAAGAAATTGTCTGTGTTTTTAGAGCCCTCGCAAACCAGCAAAGCGTGCCAAACCTGGAGATCGAGCAGACTCATCCTGTTCAGAATCAACAGCATCTGTTTCATCTATCACTGATGGTTTGTACATTATGTTGGTTATGTTAATTTAATT
>JAOTRI020139842.1:0-10809 GCA_028564885.2 Zoanthus sanctaehelenae
TCCGGCCGGGAATCGAACCCGAGACCTCCCGCACAGCAGACTGGCGCCTTACCAACTGGGCTAACCAGGCGGCGGTTGTACCAAAAGACAAAATAAATAAATAGGAAGATTAACGCACATATTTGAAATGAACAGATTGTACTTGACCTACTTTTAAACTGTTGTTTAATATTTGATGTTCAATCTTACCTGGATACGAGATTACAATTTATCAATAATCCCGTTGTTATGGTAACAGGTTCCTTCTGATATTAGCAACGTTGTCATGTCAACCATAATAGTGGACTCTGCATTCACACCACAGAACTCTGATTATGAAATATATTGTTATTGAACTATTATTACTTGTAAGTTGGTGACGTTTTGATTAATTTTCAAAATATCAAACCACGAAAAAATAAAAGGAAAAAAAATTTCAACTGCGGAAAAATTACCTGGAAGATTTTGTTGTCTAATAAAAGTTTATGCAAACAAGAGTATCCTTAAGTCAAATACACTAAAAAGATAAAAAAAACATTACCTAAAATATTTACCATTTTAAATATATGAATTTGTATGATATTCAAGCAAAATCATGACCTTTGAACAAATACAAAATTACCGGCTGTTTTTACTTAAACCTTTTAATCTATAAGGCTATACATATATAGTTTGTTCTTTGGCGTTCTTTGGCATTCTTTCTTGTAAATACATTATCAGTTGGCAAAATTCTTGGTGAATATTTTTCAAAAGCTATTTGGTACAAATTTAACTAACGGTCAAAGCAAAGATAATGAGATGGAGATGTGAAAAAACAACAATTATAGACCGAATTCATAAATATGGCGGACACGCGGATTAAGACTGGGGCGAACATGGGATCGAGGCATTTTATGACACTTTCAGTTAATTAACTGTATCCTAAAATGCCTCAATCCCATGTTCGCCCCAGTCTTAATCTGCGAGGGCGCCATCTTTATGAATTCGGTCTATGTGATGTGAAAAGTTTCTTATGCCTTTGCGTATAGCCATCTAAGTAAAAACCTGTCATCTGAAAATTATTTGTTGTAATCTTGATTTATAATTTAGTTTACGTGTATATTTTGTGTAGTTAGAGCATTTCTTTAGTTTTAACCGTCGCAGAACACAAAGCACATAAGCAACAGCTGTTGCAAACATTTCAATCATTTTAAATTTGATATAATCTGGAAAATCACTCTGCTTCAGATTAAAATGTTTCTCCGTCAGCTACGTCAAGTAAAGAAAATAAAACGAGACGGCTTGAATAGGATAGTAATACATTGCGTTTCTTGTTTTGAACCAAGAAACACTGAGATTCAAGTTTCATTAGTCGATGAGTCAAAACGATTAAAAAAAACACCGGTAAACCCAAGGCCAACACAAAAATTAACCTAAACCTTAATCCCACCCATTGGGCGGACGTGGTTGGCGCAGTTGATAAGATCTCTGCTTTCCAACCACAAGGTCCCCAGTTTGATCGCGGCATATTGCCGAGATTCGAATATTTGCGTGACCTTCTTTTCCGCCTAAGCCAACTCAGCTTTCCATCTTCCCGAAGTAGGTAAATGAGTACCAGCGTCTGCTGGAAGCTAACCTGCGATGGATTAGTGTCCCGTCCAGGGATGTCAGATTCTCATCCGCTTAACACTACAGAAACCGGAGAGAAGCGCAGACTCCATGGGCCACTAGGCTTGAAAGGATTTAGCTTTAATCCCACTCATACTCCCCATACTTGCCCTTAGACGAGCCAAGACTCTCAAAACACGTTCACTGGGCTACCTTTTTTCTAGGTTCTTCTTCTCCTTACAATACAATCGAGCAAAATAGGAACTTTTTCAGTTGAGCTGGCGCCGCAAGGGACTGTGAGAGGCACGGAAAAACAATTACAACTCAAAAAAAAACATTTATGGTTAAGATAAACAGCTGTAAGTCCATCAGGAGGGAGGCAGTTCAGCTCGGAGTCTCGAAAGACTGCAAATGGTTTAATAGACGTTACGCGTATTCTCGTCTGAGGATGTTGTACAGCAGGCCCGTTTTTGAGGTACCGAAAGAACCCATAATTGCAATATAAATCATCAGAGACCTGAAATTCATAGAGTATTCAATTCACGATCTGGACCAGTCATCTGGAGTTTCTTAGCCCGAAAGTAATGTAAACAAAACCATGCAGTACATTTTGCGGCGGCTCGTTCAGTTTTTATTATGCAAGACTCAGCTATTAAGCGGCTTACCTTGTCAACCAGGTAAGAAAAATGGCGGATTGGTGGCGGATCCAGGAGATGTTCGGGGGTGGGGGGAGGGCTCCGTATCTCCTCTATTGGGCGCAGTTGCTCAAAAGCCGGTTAGCACTAACCCAGGGTTAAATATTTAACCCACGATCTTCTTTCCAATCTTACAATAAGAAATTTTTGTTGTAATTTTGGAATTAACAAGATGTTTCCTAGCAAAATCCAAACGTTATTCATCAATAACCGCTTACTTTTTCTTAAAGAAAAAATTCCAGTTTGAATTTTTGCTTAACCCAGGGTTAAACTTAAACAGCCTTTGAACAACTGGGCCCTAGACGTTTACAGCTTTGATACTCAACATCTCTAGGATCGTACGTCACGTTTAACATTTTTTCAAACTTGACCGATAATAAAAAAAATCCAACGATCCTTTTTGAATCAAAATTTAGTCTCCTTTTTCCCCTCCCACTTCCGATAGAAAATGCCTGGATTTGCCCCAACATAATAATTTTGAAATATGCACCTCACCATTCTCACCAGTCCTCTTCACGCTCTGTTGCGCATAAGGCATGCAACTAGAATTCGTCTTCACATACAACAACGTACTTGACAACTGATATCCGGAAGTCATGACATAACCACTTCATCTCCTTCCGTGCCAAAGCCTCGACGATTCTCAGCCTTACTCAACTCAAAAATTAATCTGACAATTGGCTACTCCCTTAAACAAGCAATATGCCGGATAAAAGAAAATTGTTATTGTTTTCATCAGTTCCAATGAAGTACAAGGAAAATAGATATTATTGTAGAAAATCTATAAAAGTTATGAATAACTTTAGACTTAGTTGTGTTCTCAGTGTAAATTCCCAATACAACCTTTTTTTATTTTAGTACTTAGTACATAAACTATAATGTGCCTGTGGTATTGGAACAGCTGTAAATCAAATCAGTATAATTGTCTACATAAATTGATTCTGTTCTGGGCCATCTTTTTGGGGGTTATATAAACTATATAGGAACCCAATTTGTATTGCAAGGGGCTCTTGTGATCATTACTTTTGGTTTTAGAACTTGCGAATCTCTCTTTGATTAGAAAATGTTGAGATAGTGTTTTAAAAAGGAGGATTTTGTATTTGCTATTTGTTATACAAACAGTGGAAAAGTGTTAAAATTGTTCTGAAATGGAAGGATATTTTTCATGGCTTTTGGGATCAGTATTTCATGTAAAATCATGCAGCTTTTCCCCATTAAGAGCTGAAATTAAATCGGCTTAAACGTACCGAATGTTTGAGTCAGATCATTAAAAACACAACTTTGTCATATGTCAATAACTTAAAACAAATACTGAAGTAATGTAATATTACATACTTTTAAAAAACCGTTTAGTAAACCGAGAATGCAAAACGCGTCAGTTTTACCGAAATCATGACAGCAAACCTGTTTTATAATACGCTAAAACGGCTCAAAGTGACATAAAATTCAGAGTATCAACATCAACATCAGAGTGATGGTCAATATACGTTGTCTGAATTCCCAATAGCTTAATTTCAAAACTTCAAAAATATATATCATTTTGTCCGGACATTCAAATTTCAAAATTTTCGAGAGCGATTTGAATGACTCATTATTTGGCTCGTCCTTCCTTATCTAAAAAGAAAAAAAGAATATATGTACGATTATATCAAGAGCATTTTTAAGAACACTTGAGGCTAAATGGCTTTTGAAAAAAAAGAACATGAGCTACCCAAAACTCAGCCATTTTTTCTAAAAATTCATTTTCAATTTTCTTGTGAATTTCTAATCCCATGTACTTTGTAATCTGCATGTTGCCAAGGGCTAAACTTTACAGTGCAAACGTTAGTGTGTTTTTTTTCAATTCATTTTATTAAATACAGTATTTAATTTACATTTTTATCGCTGAATTGCTTATTCCAGGCTGTTATAAAAAATGACTTTATCTTTATTTAGAAACCATTTATCAGGCTTAAACTATTTTTAACTTGAATAAGTTTACCTTTTTACTAAGGCTCATCACATTTTGTACTGAAGCAAACAAAATGTCACGTGGAATTTGTGAATTCGACTCTTAATGGCTGGCCACAGAACTCGAATCTCCCCAGATGCATATTATCTCTAACGTTAACCCTCTGAGATTTTGCATATATTTCTTATCAACATCTTTCAAACAACCATATGTATGCAGCAAGAACTAAATGTAAAAAGAAGTCCCTATGTTCACCTATGTACAGTCCCAGTGTTCACACTCTATTCATCCCAGATACACACAAGTCAACATCTAATTCACACTAAACTGCCAATTTTATTTCTAAAATTTCGATTTAGTAGTCAAAACACGAGGCTACACTGCACTGATGTTAAGAGGCGAACTCTGGTTCTTAAAAAAAATGGTGAATGATTACAGAATGTTTGTAAGATGCATCTGATGGTGCAGACGGCTTCTCAGAGGAAGACGTTAATGTGCCAGACCGCACAATTCTCCAACGGCTCCGGAAATTTTATAACCAGAGACGAAATTCACGAGCTGTAAAACGTGGCTCCCCAACTAAGCGGCGAAACAAAAGAAAACTTCAAAGCATCAACTCACTGACAAGTGTAAGTTTTTACTTGTTTTATGTGACATGAAAAAACGTAGGCGTTTTACTTGAATGGGCATGGATGTTCATGAAATTTTAAATAAGTAAAGTACTGGGGGGGGAGTTTAAGAAAAAATGTTGGTCATGAATCAAACGATTCAACCTTTCTGCAGTGTATGCACGAATTCCTTGCTGAGCAATAGTATATTTTTCTTAATCATTGTTTAATTGCCTTATAATTATGTCTACATTGTTTTTATTTTCCAGAAAAAAAGGGATACGGCAGTAAGAGAGGCTGTACAACAGCGACGTCTTGATGCCAGTGACAGTAAAGCTGTCAAGGCGTTTAGGCTTTCGATAAGCCCGGTAAAAGCACACATTGTTCAAAGTCCCCCACACAGTGACGACGATGTTGGCCAGGTGCAAGCCAAGCGCAGAAGGGCCGAGGGCCTTTTAAAAGCCCGTAAGCAGGCAATACTAAACAAAGAGGAAAAAAACAAAACAAGGTTTAATGAACTGGAGGTTGCCGTTGTACATAGATCACAGCAACAGCTAGTTGCTGTGAGAGAAGCAGATAGAGGAGGGCTTGAGAGTTGGAGTGTTGCGAGAGAGAGGTATTTGAGTAGTGATGAAGATACAGGAGGGCGTAGTGATGGTACAGGGGTAAAACGAAGGCTTGGTGGTGGTGTAGGTACTGCATGCGCAGAAGGCATTCGCGGGTTGGCTGTAGCAAGAGGGGGCGTTGGTGTTGGTACCGGGGTTAGACGCAAACTTAGTGGTGTGGGTGCAGCAAAAGGCATTGGAGGGCAAACGGTAGTAAGAGGTGACGTAGTTGGTGGTACCGGGGTTAGACGAAAACTTAGTGGTGTAGGTGTAACAAAAGGCATTGGAGGGCAAACGGTAGTAAGAGGTGACATAGTTGGTGGTACCGGGGTCAGTGGAAAACTTGGTGGTGTAGGTGCAGCAGAAGGCATTGACAGGCAAAAGATACCAAGAGGGGGCATGGGTGGTGGTACCGGGGTAATACGAAGACTTGGTGGTGAAGGTGGAGCAAAAGGCATTGGCGGGCAAAAGGTAGCAAGAGGTAACGTGGGTGGTGGTACCGGGTTTAGACAAAGACTTGGTGGTGAAGGTGCAGCAGAAGGCATTGGCGGGCAAAATGTAGCAAGAGGGGACGTAGGTGGCAGTGTAGATGTGGGCGGTCAATCGAATGTCAAAGGGGTGAGTGCTTCACTACCACAAAGAAGGAATATGCCAGATGACCAAGACCTGACAAACCTGTTTAAACAGAATAGCCAGAAGATCCCGCCATTTCGTGGTTTTAGTTTTAAAACAACTAAAACTCCACAATATTCGAGTGATGAGTTGTTCACAGACAGTGATAATTAAGCAACAAAGTTATAAACTCTTTTTCTTTGGCCATCGCTGTTTGTGTTTTATTTCTTGTTAAACAAAGTTATATTATATATTGTATATTGTCTTAGTATTATTTTACAAATATGAAGAGCCAATTGGCAATTTGTACTTGCAGGATCACTTGACCCAATTCTAATATAACCTGAATAAAATTTTGAAAATTCAACTCTGAAATCTCAGCCTTGTGATTCTTATGAACTGGATTATTATAAAAAAAGTTGTGTACATGCGGATCAGGATTTTAAGCTCACTGAAATCAATGGATTCTGGAAAAACAATAGAATATTGAAACCAGCAATTAATCGATTTGCATTAGGCTAGTAATGTGCTTTTGGAATTTGGCTGTGCATGTCGTAAAATTTGCCTCCTTTTTTTACGTAACTGAAGTTCGTTGTGAAATTCGTCGGCCAATTAGAGTCAGTGGAGTTCACTCTTTATTACACGGCGAATTGTTTAAATTCGCCGTGTAATCAGCTGGCTAATTTATTTGAAGTAAATTCGCTGAAGAATTAGCCGTCCAATGAAAAATTCGTTGTGTAATTGGTCGGCTATTTTAGCCGTGTGGAATTTCTCGACCAATTTCGCAGTTAATTACAGGCCATGCCTTGAAACAAGCCATTCATCGATTTGCCCCAATCTAGTTATGTGCTTTTGGAATTTGACAGCGGATGTCAAATATTGAAATTCAATGTGAAATTTGCCGCCTACTGTTTTTTACGCAATACAATTTCGTTGTGAAATTTGTCGGCAAATTAGAGTCAGTGGAATTCACTCTTTAATTAGACGGCGAATTTAAACGATTTGCCGTGTAATCAGCTGGCTAAGTAAATTCGCTGAAGAATTGGCCGTCCAATGAAACATTCGTTGTATAATTCGTCGCCTAATTCAGCCGTGTGGAATTTTTCGACCAATTTCGCAGTTAAAATCACAGGCCAATTTTACCAGTGATGTTCATGCATGATGGCAGGATGTCCAAAGTAAGATATACTGAAAGACAGCTTCAGTACTCTGACGAAGATATTCTTACATCGCTTTCTTTTAAACAGTTATAACTAAAATAAACAGTTTTTTCTAATTCTAAAGCAAAGAAGATGCTGCTACACTTTATGTTGTTCTTAAATTTCATTTTTTTTGAAAAATAGAAAAGTTCTGATTGCAAGCCACGCAGATGTTAAAAAACTTGCGAATAAATAACATGTTTAAAATTTTAATTAGGGAAACATTAAAGGTAATTGTTTTTAAATCTTTTCTTTATTTTTTTTGTAACGTTTACTTGGACTTCCCGTCCACTTCGTTGATGTAAACGCATTTAAACCAAACACGGCTGATAAAAAAATCACTGAGAACAACTTCATTCTAGAGAATCAATTTCCAATTAAAATTACTTAGTCTTAGATATCAAAATATATTGTATTTGAAAAAAGAAAATTTGTAAAATATTTTCAATACAATTTTGGCAAATTCATTGCTAAAAGCATCTGCTACTACTTGCAAATGAAAATGAAACCTAACTACCAACTTTGGCAAATCAGAGAGCATCAGTTTTTTTAGCAGGTAATATAACAAGAACAGAAATGTCAATTTAGCAGTGGCTGCCATTGTTTCAGATACTCATCTAAATGCTAATAGGCCTCGATAATTGTAGCAATTAATCAACATAGGAAAAACTTTCTGTAAGACTTCGAAAGGATACAATAACTTCATTTCGCTAAATACAAACTAGTATAGTCTCTTGGCAAGAACTTGTGTAACAATTTTATTTAGTTTTGTCAAGGAATATGTAAAGATTAAAAGAAAAATCCCCGTATTATAAGACAAACCTTTAATTTATTTTAAAATATTCAAAGATATTCTGCCTCGTCAGAACGTAGAAATTATTTTAAGGTAAATGGTTGATTTTAGAGCGATCGGCTAATCTGTATTTGATAAAAAAAAATTTACACGAAAGGATAAATCCCTTCAGCAGGGCTCAGAAGAGTCGTCTCAACGTCACACATCAGTGGTCAATTTGAAAATTCAAGAGAAACTGCCAAGAGACAATATTTTCACTTGTCCAATGCAATATCTGATAAAACTAAATCCGTACTAACCCTCTTATTGGTCAAGGGCGTAAGTATGGCGACTATGGTCAAATTCTATCACAGTTTTTTATAGTCTTATAATCATGCATCCAGACATTCGTATACTAGTTTAATATTAAACAAGTGCTGCCGTAGTTAAGAAGCTATCAACATGGTTGAAATTGAATTGGCCGTTTTGTTATATTGCTAGATATCTGAATAGGTTACTATCAACAGACGTCATATTCTTACCCGTACTGCACAATTCTTCACAGCTGATCTACAAGTTTTCAAAAGAACTCGTTCTGTAGGTATTAAAATTACTTACTTTAATGTTTTCTGCAGTATCTTTAATTACAATAAGGTAGTAATTCTAATATGAGTGACGCACAATAAATCTTGAAATACAACTACGAAAAGGACGCTTGAACGCGGACGATAAGTCGCAATGAACACTCCCAGTTGAATTATTAAGTTCTCCCAACTTGATCCCATACTTTCATTAAGCATGCTTGAGAGAATTTCACTTTTAATCTTCAGTAGTTTTTTTTATGTTTGATCAATTCTCATTATCTCATTACCAAAAGCCTTATTTTGTTTTTGTTTAAGGAGAAATCGAGTGTTGATAACTGATTGGGGTGAAAGGGTTAATACCTTACTTCAATTAAATATTCTGCAGAAAACATTAAAACAAAGTAATTTTAATACCTACCTGTTTTAAAAATTTCAGTTCTTCCAGAAGCACATTGCATATTGAAATACAACTTTGAAGAAGATGCTAATTTACAATGAATCTTGAAAGAGGATGTCTACACGTTTGACGTGCAAAGCATTTTGATCAGACGATCTGAGGCAGCAAAAAGAAAGAAAACCATGTCTTTTCGACACTCGCTAAGAATTGTGGCGCGATCAAATCTCGATTTTTGCTCGTTGACTGAGTTAGGTTTGCTGCCTTGCTACGCTCGCTCAGACTCGCTTGCTACGCTCGCTCAGGCTCGCTTCCGGCTGCGGCAGCAATAATTTATGACATATTTCTGAAACCCATGCAAACACATGTCGTTTAGCATATGAGAAGGTAATTTCCCGTGTCAGCTTCCCTATGAAACCGTGGTTACTGGCAAACGGCAAATTAAAGATAACAATACTCAGCTGGATCATACAGGAGGCTCAAATTGGGCAAAGTTTAAGAACAATTTAATAATTATCTCAGGCTGAGGCTCCAAACATCTATGAAATTGTTTTATATAAAGACTTCACTAAAACCCATAAATTAACTTCGAAAGACAATATAAAACACAAAAAGACAACAACAACAACAACAATTTTATTAATATATTAAATAAAAGAACTAAATACAGATAATTGCTACCCGCAATTAGCCAAAAAAATACTATTCGAGGCGGGAGCAATGCTAATATAGTTTGATTATTGTACAAAATTGTAAGAAAATTATAAAAAACGATGGCAAAAAATAATATAATAACATGAAAAATAAAAAAATACTAAATCAAATTAGCTATTAACATTAGATTGTTAGTTAGTTGGTTTGTTTCATAAAACCATATTAGGAAAACTGAAACTGCTTTATATATTTAAGAAGTTCGTCGAAGTCAATATAGTCGTCGGCTAATTCCAGAATACTAAATAAGAGGTTTTTCATTTGTTTCTTAAACTGATGCTTATTCAGGTTCTTTAGCGATACTGGAAGGCCATTCCAAATTTTTGATCTAACAGAGACAAAGTCTCACAGTGTTTCAAATTTATTATAAAATGATTGGTCCATTCGAAGACAAAAGGCCTCTTGGGAATTACATCATAAAATATTACATTACTTACATGCATCTGGTTCACAAAAAGATTTTTCCCGCCAGTAAAGTACTCGCGCACGGCTTTATAATGCTACCGCTTCGCCAGCCTTCGCCCAGTCTTCGCTCGGCTGGCTCGTTGGCAAATATTCTGAAAGCACGCGTTGGATATAAGATGGTAAATAGCAAACGAGGTGCTCATCTCATCATCTCATCATGCAGCAAAAGCTTCTACTTTAAAGGAAACAGATTCTGAACCAAGCAAACGAAAAATAAAGCTGACCATAACCTTGCCTTAGCCAATCACAAACCGTGTTTAATTCTGTTTCCTCTACATGAAGTAATACCTTAATTGCTTAATTGCACGAGCTTTCCGAACCTTTCCATACTCGAAAACTTGATTCTGATATCTTTTCGACTCAGCCTAACTTTACACAGCTAATTTTCATATATAGTCTCGCATTATATGAGCTGATTACCGAGCTTTAGTGCACTAATCAAAACGCTAGAAACGCAAGGTTAAATATATTTATTATATACTATGATTCGATATCCGTGTGATAAAGCCGATATCACTTCACGACATTTTTGTCCAATCAAATCGCGCGATGCAGATCTCTTGTCCAATTGCTGTTCTTGATTTTGTGACGTCACATGGCAAAGCGCGGGAAGTTTTGCAATGGGCGCCTTGAAAATTCACTCAAAA
>JAOTRI020139851.1:0-32574 GCA_028564885.2 Zoanthus sanctaehelenae
AAACGTCGAACTTATCATGTGCATAAAGGGTCCAATTTCGTTCGACGCATGCTAAGATCGACGTTTAACCCGGGCCTAACTATTCTAACAAATCTAGACGGTTTACAAAGTTATAACTTTTGAGGAAAAAAGAGATAAATTCAGTTTTTTTTTCAGCAAAAGGAAACTCACTCAAATTGTTAACTCTGATTAAATATGGGTCTACGTCTACAGTTTACTGATATCTTAATTATGAATCAGTTCTTCCTTATTTATACCATATCAGAACTTATAATAGATTTGTGCAGCTGTGAAGTGGGAATAGTTGTCAAGCAGTTTAATTATTCTAGAATAGAATATCCATGCAGCGTTTAAATTTATATTAAGATTTTTTACAAAATTGAGTAGTTGGTTAATATTTTACTTAAATTTAAAAGAGAATATAGCTACGTAGCGGAAGGAGGGTAAAAGGAACTCATTTTGTTATATATAATGAAGCAAAAGCCAGCTGTGGTACAGAACACCTGTGTCCCATAGGCATATCCTACCATAAGTATCAAAGTGATAGTACCTGTTCAGAACGTGTAATTAGTATAACTATATATATTATGTTTGTGTCAGTGAGTTTTGTAGCTAACTTTCAAGCATATTCTACCGTTTTAGGTGGTGCATAGTTCATATTTATCATGTACGTTTCATCCGGGAAATGTTAAATGTAACAAACATTGGACCCAGTAATCCTCCTATTCTTTCATTGAGTGATGGTGGTCATGTCGAGAACCTAGGACTGTTGGCTTTGTTTCAGAGAAAACTTGAGAAGATTGTTGTGGTACATGGCAGTTACGCTGAAACAAATTATACCTTCGTGGATGGTCTTCATTTGTCTTTGGAGCTGGCGAGAAAAAAACTGAACTGTTCGTTTATCGGTAACTAATGATATTATTCTTCTAATGTATAAAGATTTAAATGTAATCAAATATGTTAAATGCGGCCCACAACAAGCCCAAACATTTTAGTGACTCGGGAAATGAATCCTTCTGGGACAGTAAACTTGTATCTTTATGAGATTAAGGTCTCCCGTTGCTTTAGTTTATACACTTCAACTGAGACTGAATGGTTAAATCAAAAAAATAATGGTAAAGTTAAGAGAGTCTGAGATAGCTTTGTTTTTATTAGTTGTTTCAATTTTTTATATTAAACTAAATGTTTGCCTTTAGCCCTTGCATGTGGCTTTCATTTTTGTGTTTTTTTTTTAATTTGTGACTACTGCGCCAGTAGGCTTAAGCCATGGCCACTATGCTAAAATGCCGTTTTCGAGTCTCCATAAATCACAACATTACAGCAATAAATCCAACTTTTAATGTTTTAAAATCATGAAGGGAAATCATTCTTGTTACTGAAAATGTTAGAAAACTTTTCAGTTTATTGAGGACGCATGTAGACTAATGTCGTTCAGTGATTGTGTGATACAATCCGTGTATTATAACGCAATATAGAGTAATCTCGCTTGCCATATGAGTTCCCGTGGCTCAGTGGCAGGGAGTGCACAATTGTAAAAAGCTTTAAAAACAAAAAAACCACCCAAACTCTACTCCGCAATTTGGGCAGAACATACACGCACGTGCACAACCAACTTCACCCTTGTAACTTTAAAGCAAGTAACTGGAGCAGGTGTGAACTTTCGTCCTTGTTAGATCTCATCAGCACGGTATAACTTTAACAGCCACAAGCAATGAGCTACATGGGCGAGTTCAAATAACTGCTTTAAGGATTAACTCCCACAGCATACATGTGGGAGCCTGGTTGGTGTATGCCAAACTGTGGAGTAGATTTTGGGTGTTTTTTGCATTATAAGAGTACAAAAGCATACCTGCTGAGTGTCACCGCTAAGGCGTTCCTCTCGCGCCTGAGCATTGAAACTTTTTCATGTCAGGCCTACTCACGACTGTGTTCCAGTTTCTAACGCTTAGTAGAAACGCTAGAGCCATTACAGCATTGACTTACAACATAGTTGTTAGAGTGGACTGGTTAGGAAACTCGGCAAACTACAAAGGTGATTACAATGTTTCCTTATTTCGTGTTGTGTGCACGATCATCGTCATATTTCAATAGGGAAAAGGAAAACAATAACATAGAACAAAGAAAGCCGTCAAGTTTCCAAACCATTCGACTCTACTAACTCTGCTTACACATTTGAAAGTTTTTTAATTATTTAAAGAAACTGGACCAATGTCCACGGGAATAAAAGTCTCTGGAGACGAGGTAGGTTGGGAACAAGAAATATTCAAGGCATTAATAGATGTGTTAGGAAGAGGAATATCTTCGGAACATCTTTGGGCTGGGGAAGTGTTTGGATATCATCAGAGCTCTATAAAAACTCCTGGAACGTTCTGGAGAAAATTTTCAAGTCAAATTTATAGAGTTGGCAAGTATACAAAAGTTAAGACCTTTTCTTATAGCGCTAAATTTATTCATACACAGGGATTGGAGGGCGGGACATTATTGAAGATGTTCGGGAAAAGTTCTTGGAAAGAGTTCCCGGAGAAAGGCCGAGATTTTATCGATTTCAAGTTGAATATTACCAACAAACAGCACCAAACTCACCGAGATCAAAAGTTGGTGAGGGTGAGGTACTTCTTCTTTCTCGAAGACATCCGTTAGAAGGTAAAGTTATACGACATTGCTACGTAAATTCTTTCTTGCCGTATCTTGGCTTTTTTGTACCCAACGTTTGCCCATTCAATCAGGGGTGGAAGCTGATGAATGAAAACGGATATAAACAGGAGCAGTAGATAAATATTGGGGGTCCGGGCGCAAAATCATAAATGCTTAAATTGCTTAAATTAGCGTTGACAAGGTCAAGATCGCCAAGGGTTATTGCATAACAAGGTCAAAACTAGCGCTGCACAACGTTAATCGTGCTCTGAAAACTGGGTTACAAAATTGGAAACCATATAGTAGAATGACAAGGTCATCAAGGGTCATTTTGTTCCTTCAATAAGCGTTGCAATCTGCAGTTAAAAGTTTCCGAAAAAATGGGGTGTTTTTTGAAATCATATAGTAGAGCCAGGTGAATATAGACAACCTTAAGGTTGAAAATCTAAGAGCCATCGCCAAAGAGCAAGGCATCAAAAAATACGGGAGAATGAGTAAGGCCAACCTCGTTGAGGCTTTACGACCTAATTACATCGTTACAGACAACCTAAGGGTTGTAAAATTAAGAGCCATCGCCAAAGAGCAAGGCATCAAAAAATACAAGAGAATGAGTAAAGCCAATCTCGTTGAGGCTTTACGACCTAATTATATCGTTACAGACAACCTAAGGGTTGTAAAATTAAGAGCCATCGCCAAAGAGCTTACAATAAAATGCGTAAAGCCGAACTCATTGAGGCTTTAAGTCCTACACAAACGGTACCTGAAATTAACGTACCTATTCTCGAGGCAACCCCCCCCCCCCCAATAACTGCAACTTTATCTCTCTAAAACAATTAGCCAGTAAAAGCTGCAAACCCAGTAAAGAGGGAAATCAGTAAATTGCTGATTGGATACAATCCCATATCCCCGAACCTATCAAAAAGAACAAATAAAAGGGGTAAGGAGTTGAAGAAGAAAGTAAACTGCTTATTCAATTGCGTAGAAATCCGATTCACTCCTGAGGGGAAAAACGGCTCTGAGTGGATACCTGAAAACCTACAGGGTAGATGGACAGTGACGGTTTGATCCTGAGACTTTCATCACCAATATCAATCCCAAAGTCCTTAATCTAATAAATCGAAAACAAAAACCTATCAAGGTGAAGTTTATCTTTACCTGCAAGTTCTCTGCTACATGTCAGGTCGAGGAAAATTCTGGGTACTTCCACACCACTGTGGACGTAGCAACTGAATCAACCGATGTTTCTGACTTTTTCAATATAATGACAAGTAGACTATTAGAATTGGTTGAGAAGTTTTAAAACTAAGGCTCAGGGTGGCAGTTCAGTGAGGTTGAACACTTTGATATCAGCATTGATTCTTTCAATCCATGTTTGAAAGCTCTTATATTCCACTACCATAGGAATTAGCTTCCAAGCAAGCAATAATTAACATTATGAATAAAAAGGGTCATGCTTGTTTTAAATGGGCTGTCACCTCCGCGGTATTTTCTAAGGATAAACACCCGCAAAGACTCAACAAGCAGATGAAAGAGAACTCTGAGAACTTTGATTGGGAAGGTATAGAGTTTCCTATTTCTCTGAAACAGGTTAAGAAATTTGAGAGGCAGAACCCATATGCCTTAAACCGGTTTATGCTTACGAAGGAGATGTTTATTTATTGAGAATCAGCAAGAAGCATGAGGCTCAAGTGATAAAGTTACTCCTCATATCCAACGACGAGACAAACCACAACTGTTGGATTAAAAATATGAGCAGATTGTTAGTCTCGCAGGTGAGTAAGCATAAATTTAAAAGGCACTTCTGACTAGGGTGTCTCAACTCCTTCCAGTCTAGGGCTTCATTGGAGAAACATCTTGAATACTACTCCAAGAATGAAGAGGTCAAGATCGAAATGCCTATAGACAAAAATGGGAATCCTGGGTATGTTTCCTTCAAAAATTTTAACATGAAAACGTAAGCTTTCTCGAACAGTTTCTTTAAAACGCTTTGGCTTTTATTCTTGAGTCTTCTTTACTCGTTAATGCTTCAGCAACATCCGCCACCAGCAAGGCGTATTTGTAAGTCTTGCGCCTTACAGTATCGTGAGTCAAAAACAACAAATCTGCCTGGTAAATGTAGTTTGGTTTATCGACAGCCCAATGTCGTCTCGGGATGTACTTCAGAGCTGGTAAACAAATCTGCCACAAAGCTTGCTTCTCGAGCCATTTTTTAGATACGGATAGGCTGATTTTAGAAGCATCAGCCAAGTTGTCAATAAAAAATAACTAGCGGTAACTAGTTTGAGATGCGTCGGTGTTTCTAAAGAAACAATTTAGTAATGAAAACGTAAATTCTACACCGTAAAGTATTCTCTTTTTTACGGTGTAGAATTTATATTTTCATGACCAAGTTGGCAATAATCTCATAACCATTCCAATTTGTGCTGTAATAGATCTTTGATCTTTGATAGATCTTTGATGGTGACTCTTACTTTAAACAATAAATTAAGTCACAGGCAATTCCAGAGGTACTCAACCCAAACAGGATTCTACGAGAAGCTTTCGGTTTGAAAGTTGATGCTGTGATAAACTTGATCACACTGAACCCCTTATCTGCCAGTCCTGAGGAGACCTTGTACACCAACATCCCTAAACTTGCAAGCACGCAGGACACAAGGCTACATCAGATTCAGCAGATGTAGCTCTCGCGTTCGTACATAACACTAGGTATAGTATACCACTGTAACACCTTATTCTGAACAAACATGGCGTCTTCTACCTACAAGCCTTACAAATAGATATCTGAACAGACATAACTATAATGCTACTGAAAAAAAATACACTCTCTCACATTCGAGTTGGCACTCGCTCCTGTATCGGATGTTGTCGTCTACCCTGACGTTACAAAGCCGCCAAATTATACTATCACAAACTTGGAGCTAGAATACCAATGCATCTCAAGTGACCGCTTGGTTCAGGATGCAGCGGCCTCCTACCAATCTTGGAAACATTTTTCTATGAGAACGTTATTCTACACAAAAAGTTCACGATCTCCAAACCGAATGATAGCGTCATTAACGAGCACATTAAATCTGCCAAAGAGGTTAATGACAGGCATTTTATGCTTGTTCACAGAGAACCATGCTTATGGAACGAGAGACTCGGAGACGTTTGTCAACAAAGACATCACATCGGTTAACATAAGCGTAAACGGTATGTTGAATAGTCCCTCCTCCAAGGAGATGAAACCATCCGACTCACGGGAGTCGATAAAGATCAGGGTCTTCCAATGATTAGGATTTTTACACAGGCAACAAGTTTGCTTTGTGGATTGACTTGAAGACTTTTCCACGACAATAAAGTTCACGGAGGTGGTCTTTTCTTGAATAATACACGTAATGGGGGTAAAGCTAGAAATCAAGAGGAAGGTTGGATGGTCAGGTAATATCACATGTCACGTGTTCGTTGTGGCAGATGCGTTGATGGAGATTATGAACTTAGCCTTGAAATCCATCCTGTATTAGACAACATGCAAACCGTCCTTGCTTGATTTAAAAGTAACATTCCATTAAAAAAATGGAAATGTTACGGGACAAGATGCCCTTCAATCGCATCATCATAGGGCCGACAAATTGTAGAAAAACAAAGAATCTAATAAAGCAACTCCGCGGGCCATTCAGATGTGTATTCTTACAGCTGGTTAACCTTACAAAGCCGTTCACAGACAGCAAGTTAAGTCATGAAGAGTTCCTCATGGTGAATTCTGAGGTCGAGAAATATCGTGAAATGAAGAAGTCAATCAGGAAGAGGTCAAAAAGTGATCAACAGCATCCTCCAACGGCAGACTTGAAAAGGCAGGTTTGTGCAGAGATCTTGAAAAAAGTAACCCAGTCAGATGAGGACGTGAGGGGTGAGCCTTCAGACTCAACATAAGTTGTAACTGGCTCATGACACTTGTGAGTCCTGATACTTTCCTTGAAGTCAACCCTCCACCATATAACCCCGACTTCCTCAGCTGACGGAAAATGAAAGTTCACTGTGGGTAACCATCCACCATACAAACCGTCCTTTTTTGATTTAACAGTAAGATTCATTATACAAAAGCAATAGAATGTGGAAGAGATTTCATGATCTGTATTCCAATGCCGACTTGTTTAGGTTCACACAAACCGACTGGTTCGACACTAAAAATGACGGTGAGACAAACGTTTTCGATGATGGTAACTTCAAGTCTAGCATATACTTCTCTAATCAAATGAAAAAAAACTTCAGGACTACCTGCAGGTTTTCCACTGGAGTTGACCTTGAATGTCAAACCAATATTGTCAGTTTCAGTTATTGATTTCAGCAGCAAGCCACACAATATTGATTTTTGCAATCATAAGATCTTCGTAACACCTACAGTTTCGTTCAAGATAAAGTTTCGAGACATATTCACTACTACAAAACTAACACATTACAATGCTGAAGATGGTTAAATTTCCCTAACATGAAGTATTGGCCACAACAGTTACATTTTGTTGTATGGTGTGCCACAACTGGTTGGTTGTGGGGTTAGTTCTAGATTACTGTTTGAAAATAAGATTGATAATGGAATACATGATGTGACTGACAGCGAATTATACATTACGAAATTACTCTTCTACAAAACAGTATGACTATTTCGTTAACCTGTTTCTTATGGGTTGATAAAGGCTGGCCAGACTAGAGTCAACGAATCAATCGAAGCTTTTTTATATTGCATCTTAAGTGCGCAGATCAATGTGAAAAATAGCAAGGTAGGAGAAAGTGCATGGTAGCGCTGAGGAGATCAGGCGTGAGTTTTTGATCCTAATTGAGGATGCGATCAAACTGGGGGATATCTCCCAATTGGTCAATAGGTTTCAACTCGCTGTACAGGAAGCAAAAGTCAAGCTGGACTTGGCTTTATCACCTGGGACACTGTTGATGCCTTCAAGAATGGTTATCAACTCAGAATATATTATTGGATACAACAACAAAATGAAGCGTGTCAGCCCGTCTATAAAGATGGGTGTCAATTCTAAAGTTAATTCTAACATCAGGCCTGTCAGCATAAAGCACAATCTTGGGGCAAGCAAAGTCATTCTGCCGTACTCAGTTAGCCATGTTGAAAGCCATGACCTGAAGGATGTTGGGGCAACGGGTCATGATAGCACCTCAAAACATGAAACCGATGTGTTTGTGCTGATGATAGCTGCGAGCGCAATAGCTTGGTTCCTACTTCGTTAGGTCAGTTCTCAGATAAATGCATACTTTTGTAACGTGGTTCGCGTAACAAAACTGTGTAAAATTATAGTACACAGTTTCCCTTGTATTTCATAATACGCCGATTTACTTCTTGTTTAATGTAGATGCCCTGACATACTTTACAGTAAATCTTATGTGTTCTATGTTCACATGTTTGAGAGCCTATGCAGTCTCTACAACACGCCTTGTGTCTTCCATGAATATTACATATTCCTTTCCCACCACAATTCGTGCAGTGATATCTCACATTTTTGTGCTCACAAATACTTACTTACTTAATCCTCTTCGTGCCCTGTGGCACATAAGGTCAACACTAGTGAACGCCGACCACTTCTTTGCACTCCAGGTGCTCAATCTGGGCCCATGTCCATCCATTGTCTTTTATTTCTCTCTCGACTGATCTTCTCTATATGTTTCCTTTGGTCTTCCTCGTTTACGCTTGCCCGCATTCGGTGTCCATCTTATGGTGATCTTAGGGATTGCATTGGGTGGGATTCTAATTACGTGGCCGATCCAAGTTTATCTTCTCCACTTAATTACTGACATGATGGGTGAGGTTGACGTTTTCCGGTGTAGTTTCACATTTGAAATTGTGTTAGGCCTAAATGTTTTCAAAATTCTACAAAGACGTCTATTCTGAAACACTTCCATCAAACGACTGATGGTTGTGGTAATTTTTTATGATTCGCACCCATAAAGGAGAACACTGAGGACATTCGACTTAAAGATACGGATCTTGTTGTTGTGGCTGAGCTTCTTTGACTTCCATACATTTTTCAACATCGAAAACGCTTGACTTTCTCTGGATATTATTCGCATGAAATCAGGTTCGGAGTCTCCATCTGCTTGCATCTTTGATCCCAGGTAGATAAAATCATTCACGGCTTCGATAGTTCCTTCTCCAACAGTTATTGGCTCTCTAAATTTCTTGTTCATTCGCATTTCTTTAGTCTTGGATGTGGTGATTTTGAAACCAAGATTTACCCCCTTTGTACTAAGTTCGTTAGCACTTTGAAATTCGCAGCAGGGTTTGCACTCTAATTTCCGGTGAGTCATGTTTGCGGGTGTTTGATGCTTGAAAAATCTGTCATCACTGTGTGCTGTGTTGTTGCGTTTGTCACAGCTGGAGTTACAAAAGATAGATATTCGTAGGCTAAGTATGAGATTTATAAAAACAATTGGCCTCTCGCGAAATTCAAAGACTAATTGGGCGGTAAAGAGAATGGCGGCCTCTCTATACTCTCTTCATCTCAAACGAGTGTTTGGAGCATTGCCACCGAAAAATAGAATTTGGTATATATGCTGTTTCGAATCAATGGTTTACAAACCAAATTATGCAACTGTGGCTAGCATTGTAGAGCCATTTAAAGAAGAAGTAGAAATTATTTCGGCAGGGTCCAAGATTTCAGAGTTGCATAGTTCTGTTTTATATTAATATGGCTTTGTGACAAAAGACAAATATCGTCTGCAAAATCAATGTCCTCCAGCACACTTGTTAAGGTCCATGTAATACCTCTTCTTTCTGATTTTGTTGTCTCCTTCAAAAGCCAATCAATGCAGAGGGTAAATAAAAATGAAAACAAAAATACTACCACCTTTATACTCTCTACAGCGTGTTTTATGTCTGCCGTGAGGGCAAATACCACCACCTTCACATTCCTTACACATATATTTATGACGGTCGTGAAGACAGATTTGCGAGCATTTACAATCCTACAAGAAATATTTTACATTACCATTAGAACATTTCTTTGATACCGGTTCGTCGGTGCATGGTGACAGTAGACAGAGAGCCTCAACGAAGTTGGCTGTACTCATTCTCCCGTATTCTTTGATGCTTTGCTCTTTGGCTATGGCTAGCTCTCAGATTTTTAACCTTTAGCTTGTCCATATTCACCTGACTCTACTATAATGTTTTCAAGAAAAACTTTTTTTTTCAGAAAATTTTGACTGCAGATTGCAGCACTAATTAAAGCGACAAAGTGGCCCTTGATGACCTCAACCTTGTCACTCTATTACCGTATTTACTCGTTTCAACGCCGCGGCGCTCTTTAAATTCTCAGAGCATCAGATGCGGCACTCATTCGGGGGCGGCCCTCAATCGGGGGCGGCGCTCTTAAAAAATTTTGTATTTGTGAATTATAACAAGAACTTTAACAACAAAATAAACAAGTTTTAAATGTCTTTTTCACTAAATGTCCCCATTTTGATGGCGCAATGTTTTTACACTGTTTACAACTAAAGTTTACAAAGTATCAATGTCACTGTCCTCTCCATGATCCGAATCCAACTGCTGCATTGTAACCATTGTTGGATATGGTTCCTCGACATCAGAAGACGTAAATTCGTCGCACTGAAAGGGATTCGTGTCTGGATCATCCAGGATATCCAATTGCGATCGAAGCTTGTCTCGTCCAGTGCTACAAGACTGTCCCTTTTTCAGCTAGTAAATCGAATCGTTCTGTGACGCATCAACGGGAAGGTTCAACGCACAGCAGGTGAAGGATTTCTTGGTAATTTCCGTTGGCAACTCGGCCCAAGCGTCGATAGTCGATTTTAAAATCGTTCTTCTTGGGATCACTTTCAAGTTCCTAGCTTCTGTTTCTTCGTGTATTCCGATTGTGCCTAGCCATTCGTCGTACTTTTCACTACAAGACGTTTTAAATGGCTTATTCAAACTCACATCTGGCGCCTGAATATACTTGGTACAACGTCCTGGAACAATTACACGATAACTTTCTTTGCCTTCAGTGACTTATTAGCGCTGCCCTCGATATGACATTCGAAGGAGTCCCAAGCTAACAGTCTACGGTTGAATGAGAATTCTCCAAGAACAGAATTGATCCAAACTTGTGTCAATTCAGTGTTCATCCAAGCGTTGTCTGAAGTTGCAACGACTGCTTTATGTTTGAAATCTTGACTCAGAGCAGCAACTTCTCGTTTTGCCCCTTTGAAAACCACCATCAGTTGCTTGGTTTCATCGCCTTTGGTAGCTAAACAGACAGAAACTTTTGCTTTTTGATGGCCTGTCGTTTTTAGAGTGACCTCTTGCCAGTTTTATTGATTGTAATTTCGGAAATCATATCATACCATACTGAGGTTTCGTCTACTGCAATAATGTCAGAAGGATTGTAATTGTGTTTTTCTTTTGCATTTGCTTAACTTAAACTATGTACAGCACGAGTTTTCTACAAGTCTTTCCGGGTCTTGTTGTGCAACGGATGTCTTTTGTCTCAGTTATAAGCCATTTCGTTTCATGAAACGTGTCATCGAACCTCTTGAAGCCTTAAATTCTTCAAAATCCTCGTTGTTACCCGCTTTTATACTGCGATAGGTTTTTTCAGCTTTCTTCATAATAATTTTACATGAAACACGTAGACTGCCAGCCCGCCTGCTGTCAATCCATTGGATCAAAGTCTCTTCCAATTTAATGCTTAGCGATTTTCGGCCACCTCCACTCAATTTGCTTCTTTGTTTTTCTTTCTTCGACGCAACGAGTTTAATGATTTCGCTCTTTTGTGATCGCTATTCCCGTATTCTCCGTTCGTCTAGTTCAAAATGATGCGCGAGAAGCAGGTCAATTTTCTGTATTTTTGAATGTTTTTTCCCTCGTGAGAAATATCATCACTATTCAAAACTTCCATTCCTTATGTGTTCTACCACAAACTGTAAATACTTCAAGATTTCCGACAAATGCTCCACTTTGCAACAGGACGTGCGGTGCTGTGGATAGCCTTAATAGGTTTATTACTTTTGCGGCATGTAGGTACTCTGAGTGCCAGAGGTCGGAGACGGCTAGAGGTGTGTTTGACAAAATTTCTTTTGCGCGTCACGTTTAAAAGATTTCCATTGAAAGTGCAGTCCTGAATTTCTATCTGTTAGAAAAAGGTGATCAAAGATTTTGCGGGAATGGTGGTCTCTTGCAGACAAAAGTCGAGTTTTGTATTCCCGGTAACACTGGGCCGACAAAGAACGTCGCACAGAAGTGAGGCTTATGCGGGATAAAATCTTTTGCGGCAAAATACGAATGTACCGGGATCGGATCATCGGATCCAATCATCGGATCGAATCATTGGAGTGGATCACTGGATCGGATCATCAAGTTCTTTTTAAAAAAGAAACCCATGAAATAAACATTTCAGAAAATGAATAATCAAAACACTAATGGCAATCTAAAATAAAAATATTAAAGATTTTCAAAATATGAAAAACTGAAGCTAGGTTAAAGAGGTTTTGTATTTTGTCACATGATTTTGTAAAAACAGTCAAAAATGCTCAATTTATTTTTGTTTCTTTAAGATTAAAATCTTATTTTTCGTAAGTTTTATCTTTCCCATTCTAAGGGAGGTGAGTTATAAAGTGTTTAAAATTCTTCTGTTTTTTTCATAGTTCTGAGGTGTTCTTTCCTGATTGTATAAACTAAGTTCCGCTATAAGAAAGTAAACTGCGTTTTTACGAGCCTCATAAATACAACATTTATTCATAACTACCCTACTATATAATTTTATAAGCAATGTTGAACCCATTTTTATTTTTATTTCCCCATCTGCATCTGCCATACTCCGTTCAAGAAAACCCATTAAAACGTGATCTAGAACTTACAGTTACTGTAACTTGACTTCTGTGAAGCAGCAATTAGTTTTGCGAAATCCCAAGAAGTAGATTTACTATGGGGTTTAATATATCACCTTGATTGTAATCAGAGACTCGATTTTACAAAAAAAATGAATTATGGAAAATAAATCCACTTTCACATTTGAAAATCAAAGATTTATTGTATGGAAACTGATTCTGATGTTCAACTTGAACAAGATGAATGCCACCAAATATTGAATAAGGAAATGACTGGTACTGGAGCAGCAACTTTTCCAATTGTTAAGGATATTATGCTAATTAATTTTTTCCAATAAATACTGTTTTTTACAATCCATTGCTCACTATTCACAAAAATCAGAAGTCAGCAAGCTGCTGTTCACCGGATGCAAACACCTTATTTTGTTAAAAAGAGACAATTCTCCTAAAATAAATTTGCTCATTTAAAATATTATACTCAAGCTTCCGGTTTTTTAACAATTAAAAACTGCAAAATATCCAGAAATCAAAGCGTTTGATCAAATAAGAAACTGTAAAAATATACGTATACTCTAGCACATGTCTCAATTTAGAAGAAGTCACCTATAGCAATTAATGCAACTTCCAATGCTCTCCTTCATGAAACATGAAAAAATTTACGATGAAATTTATTGAAAAAAATGCTAATCATTAATGTTACCTATCGTTCATCCATTCGTACGGTTCAATCTTGATCTCTTTTAATGCTGTGGTGTACCACAGACAGTGCATGCAAAAATATTTCACGATAACCTTAAAAAGGCTCTTCCCCTTCCCAAGGTGTTTTCTTTCTGATATATCCGTTTAAGTTTTTTTTCTGTTTTTCAGTTTAGCTATCAGGTGATCCGATCCGATGATCCGATCCGATGATCCGATCTAGGTTTTACAAACGCCCTTCACGACTGACCTGCGCCTTGCCAAAATTCTGAAGACAGAATTAAACAAAAGAGTTTTAAAGTACACTCACTTTGAACAAAAAAGCATTGTAATACAAGAAACTACATTTCCGAGGTTGATTTAAGAGTTGTGGTTGTTTTATATTTGCTTCTTCAACGATTTTGACGGTGTTTCGATTAAGCGCCGCATTTGAAAAAAAATAAGTGCGGCGCTCATTCGATCGGGGGCGGCGCTCTTTAAAAATATTTTATCTCAAATGCGGCATTCATTCGGGGGCGGTGCTCAAACGAGTAAATACGGTATATGGTGTCCAATTCGTTAACCCAGTTTTCAGAGCAAAATTGACGTTGTGTAGCGCTAATTTTGACCTTGTGTAATAACCCTTGGTGACACTACTCTACTATATGGATTTAAAAAAAAACATTTATTCAGAAAATCATGACTGCAGATGGAACGCTCGGACCCCAAATATCTATCTACAGGAGCCCATAAGTAGGGGAGAACAACTTCCACGTTTTAGTGGTACGGCGTTTTTACGAACCCGTTTAAAAAATACCTGATCTACCGAAGTCTGGATGGAAGCCTTTTCCGTCGATCGATCCTTAGCTGTTTTAAAACCTTTTTCCCGCATTTGGGGCTTTGAGAGTTTGGTGATATTTTCTAAAACTTCTTCTCCGCTCAAGGTTTTCTAAGGACCCATTTCTTAATATAATTAACTGACCCAATAAGGGGCATTACTACCGTAATGCATAATAAAAATTGAGTAACGGTAAGATTTTACAACTTAAAACTGAAATGATGCCTGATATTTCAAAATAGATTATTTACTCCAAATCTCTTGAACATGCCTTCATGCAATGTTTTACTGCGCAAATTTAGTCTAGCATCTGTATTTTACAAAACTGGCTTTTTTTTTTGCATTTCCCATCATTACTCGATTTTTAAAGATAATTTTCAGGTAGTAGACTTGAAGTAAAGGTTTAATTTCATCTGACAACATTGGCATTTGTACGTGTTGCGATTTAACCACACTACGGAATAGATATGTGTTTAAGTTTGCTACGCCTTCATAACATTAAACAATTATAATAATACTACTTTAAGTTCTTTAAATATATAGACTACATAAATGTAGTCTATATATTTAAATGGTATATGGTTTAACTCTAAAACTGTTCGCATGTCGCACATGTGACCTCTGTAACCTCTCATCACGCGCGAATCAGAGAATTTATAAAATCTTTACTCCAAATCTCTTGAACTTTTCATGCAATGTTTTACTGAAAATAATAATCTAATATCTATACTTTTCAAAACTGGCATTGGTTTTTATTTCCGATCGTTACTCGATTTTCAAAACATTTTTGAAAGTTTACAGACTTGAAGTAAACATTTCATTTTCAAACATATTTCTTCCATCGCTGACATTTCTCACGGTCTTTCGCTGGCTTCGGGAAAGGCAAAAATACACCCTTGCCTGATCCTTACTATTCTTTCAGCGTTTTTGGGAGTTTATCAGGATATCTTGAGTCACTAGTACATTTTACCCAACAGCAGTGCTTTTTAGCCACCAGTTTGGGGCTAAAAACGTGCATTTATAGACGAGAAGTGTTCGCATCTACAGTAACTCAATGAGTCGATCGAGATGGAATGTTTGTCCGAAAGTCTGGCATGGAGGGTCTAATTATTCAAAATCTGTTTTTAGATCAAGTGCGCAACGCTATTTCACGCTTAAAGTGATCTAAAAATGTACCAGTTCGTGAAAACTGGTTTGAAATTCGGTCTAAAAGTGCTGCAATACCGAATAACGCGTTGTGCCAGTTCAATGAAGTTGATTTATAATGAATAACCAACAAAAAGTTAAAAAGGATAATGAGTAATTTGAACGAAATTAAAAAGCACAAGGACTAACTCAGTCAACCGACTCCTTCCGTCTACTTTCAACACGATTTATCCAATAAACATTATACTTGGCAAATAAAATCAGCTTTTTTGCACTTTCGTTTACTTACAATACAAAACTGTTCTACATAGTAGCTACATACCTACATGATGACGTTGCAACGGGTGTTTACCATCTACACGAAAAGTCCGGATTTGAATTAATAAATGGAACAGGAACTTTTGCTTATAAAAAAAAAACCTTATAGCCGTCCCCAGAGTGAAACATCTTCTAAATTGTTGTTTGTCGCGTGCTCGCAGGAGATTACACAGCGGTTTATTGGATGTTAGAAGCATAACTGGATTACAATAGTGCCAGTTGGTAAATTGAAGAAAACTTGGTTACAATAGTGTGATATAACAACCTACTCTATGGCAGTGTGCCTGGACACCCATAGGATAAAAAAAAACCTTCGAGTCCGTAACAATAAAACGGGGGAAAATTCCCAACCGTATGCAGCACAACACCATGACCTAATGGGATCGGTCCTACCATATTCCTAGAGCTGTAGAAACGGGGGACATTTTGTTCATATTGTCCTTAGTATAACCATCCTTAGCATTATCGCTAGACCATCGTCAATATCTCTTAAACAATCTATATGAAATTCCTGCGTTAGCAGCTGCTGACGCTCCACCTGCTCGTTGACTGTGAACTCCAATTGTAGCAGTGTCTGTAATTTCCTTGAAGGAATCTTTGATGATCTCTCTTGCTGTTGAGTTGCTAAAGCCTTGTCGGCAGAGCTTCGAGGAACTCGAAGTCGAAGATATGGCTCTAAACAGTGGCAAGTCCTTTTCCAAGTCCATCTTTGAAGCTTCAATGTAGCGTTCCAGGGCTTTGAATGGGTACGTGGCGAGGTCGAAGCGAGCAATGATCACCCAAGCATCTTCAAGGAGTTGATCTATCTTTGAAGTTTCAAGGAAAATTCTGCAAAAGGAGAAAGATATCTTGACGTCTCATGCTCTTATATTCACAAAGTCACTATAGCGAAAGAAGCCAGGGTATTCCACTAGACATAGCGCTACTACTTGCACATTCAGTAAGGAAGGAACACATCTGTGGGAAAAGAAAAGACTAACAAATATTAAAGGAGTATCTGAAAGAAAAGATAATTAAATAATTATCTGCTTCAAAACAGTGTAAATTAATTAACTAATTAATTCTTTTTTTGTTTTTCTGTGGGGACACCGCGTCCCAAATAACTCTATCTAGACTGGGGGCACATTACGTCCCAAATAACTCATTAGACTGAGGGCATATCACGTCCAAATAACTCAATAGATTGAGCCATATCACGTCCCAAATAACTCATTAGACTGAGGACATATCACGTCCCAAATAACTCATTAGACTGAGGGCATATCACGTCCTAAATAACTCATTAGACTGAGAGCACATCACGTCCAGGATAACTCATTAGACTGAGGGCATATCACGTCCCAAATAACTCATTAGACTGAGGGCATATCACGTTCGAAATAACTCATTAGACTGAGGGCACATCACGTCCCAAATAACTCATATTAGACTGAGGGCACATCACGTCCCATTAAAAATCATATCCATTTTTTATTAATATATTTATTTATGTTTGATTATATAATGACATGGCTCCGCTATTTTTAAAAACATCACGTCCCTTAAAATCTTTTCTTTTTTTTATACATTACTTAAATGAATAGTTTTATGGGTGACATAACATCCCCTCATGATTGCCTAACAAAGACACGGGGACATAACGTCCCAAAATGAACTCCTTTTCTTAATATTCTTATGAAGGTATCAAAGGCCTACAAAAAAAGGGGAGACAAATAATTATTAACTCTACATACAAAAAGGACAAAAAAATACTAATAAAAATTGGTTAGCCTGCTCCAGGATGAAGAAACTCTACCCAACCAAGGGTCCATTATCTCTTCTACTTCATTTCCAAAAATACCTCAGAGACAAAGGCCACACTGAGAATGAAGAATCAAACAGGAACACATCATTAGTAAAGACAATAACTCTGAGATAATAAATCACTAAATGCTCTTTTCCTTTGGCCATCTGAGTTTTATAAGAAATAGAACACGAGCTGCGGTTACGAACATTAAAAATATACACAGTGGGGAAGAGCTACGCATAGCCAATTGAAATTATTTATCTTTTACTTGACGTTTCGTATGCTACAACATACATCGTCAGAAGTGACAATTAATAGTACAAAATTTGAACTTTAGAAAATAGTACCATCTTTTACCAATAATGAGTGCTGGATTTCCATCTGCATCCTCCTATGCTTCCTGTGTTCTCCGAACAAAAAACATTTTAAATAATTCAAAAATAGGTTTTTCAAGCGATGCTGATTATCTTATTTTAGCGCATGTGCAGGATGCTGATGGTTGTCCGACGACAATCATAACACACGTATCTAAGCCAACTTACACAGATATTTTATCATGTATTTAACTATCGATGCTGTTTTTCAAAGGTACATCGTTGAAAATCCCAGATAAGGAAAAACCATGGAAGAACTACGGTCTTGATTTAGATGTCAGAACGTGGGGTATTGGTCCCGAGTTACAAGCGTGGGAAGTGGACCGGTTGACAGGGTGCTGCTGTGAATGTTGTCACTGCGTCCCTTGTGGATGGGTGTCAAACCCCGTATGTGGCATCTTCCCAAACCATTCTACCGCCAACCAATTTATGACGCCTGCCATGTTTTCTGCATACCATAGGGAGGGATACAGAGCATGCGTGGAAGCAGAAGTTGAGACGTTCTTGCAAGGTAACACTGATGAATTGAAGACTGTCATGAGTCAATCAGTCTGAAAACTGATTAGAAATCTCTCACATGTTGTGATTTGAACTAAAAGGAGAATGTACATTTTTAAAATACGTAAGTGTAGTCCTTTTATGTAAAACGAGTAGATACGGATACTCCGTAGGAGTAGCTTATAGCTGGCACTTCTCATTTGCATTAAAGTATGTACAACAATACATTGCTATTGTTTTAAATCCAGCTCCAGCCTCATTGTTTACTAAAAATTACGAAGCTACGTTTTCTAGTTACGCAATCTTGAGTTCGATTCTTTGCGAGTAGTCTGAGAAAAGCAAAGGGAAATAAATTAGTTCTGCAGTAGTTTATAATACTTTCACTCACTTTTTGTCAGGAATCTTATACGACGTTTGTGTGGATGATATTAACTAAATTTAGTTTAAACTGCGGTTTTAGTTTTGCTCAGTATCGGCAAGTCGTCTCTCATTGAGACTTATGATTTTCAAATAATTCACATATTTTTATTTCTTTGCGTATTAGACTAGTTCCTAGACCTAAACGTATGTGAGACGGTAAACTATAAAAATGTGTTGATTTTTGAAGATATCGGTGTTGCTATATATATTGTTTTCATGGTCATGGAGGGTCTGATTATCTTGTTCAAATTAAAGTAATTATTTGATTTATGTTGTTTCACGTCATTATAGCGTTTACTGAAAGATTTCATTCTTTTCTTCTGCTTCTTCGAATTGCATTTGGTTAGCTGTTAGTAACGCTTCAAAAAGAAGGGAATTAAGACTGGATATTTTATATGTTCCGAAGAAGTCAAAGGTTACTCAGCAACCTAATTTTCTGCCACAAAACAGCATTATCAACCCCAGGGAAATCACCATCCCTGCAAATGTCAATCCATTTTACAGGAAATGAAATTTTTAGCTGTCAACATGATCTAATGAAGCCGAAAAAAATGCGATTGATCTTTGCCTTACGATTGGCCTATGCTGAGACTTGACCTCCCTTTTCGAATTCGAAGTGGTTCATTCAAATTGCACGAACGCAACAAAAACCCCACTAAGAGATAGACATTCTCTATTTTTTTTTCTTGTGTGGTATATGCGCTCAATATTGCACGCTGGCCAATATTCCTGAGTAACTGTTGGCTTCCTCTTGTTCCTGCCAATCAGAACTATGTTTATAAGTTTAATATACATGCGTTATATAATAGCAATCGTCATTATCTTGTTCATATTCAATTAATGGCTGTTACTGTCATTAATGATCAAAAGTTGAAAATCAATATGCCACAGGTGTTGTTCTTCTTAGGGGTCGGAAGATTTTCAAAATATGAAAGGCAGGAAAAAGCAGTTTTGGATTCGCCACCTTCGATTCTTTCCCTTCTCCTCCGCGCTCTTTTAAAATTTGCAACGACACCAGGCCTTTTTCCCGCCCGTAGCCCCTTCCCCTTACATGGTGTTATGAAAATACGCCACAAACGTATGCACGTAAAGTAGTTGTGCCTCAATTTCTAAAACAAACACTGAGATTTATACAGAAATCGGTTTGTGTTAACAGCGTTTTTCAACTACAGAGACCACCGTAACAGTTGCATTCAGATTTTCCGCAATTACAACATAAAATACTATTAGGATTCGTCAGCACTTAAAAGCTTAATTAGCTAATTCTGTTAAAAACTCAAGAAATCTGATTTGTTTTAAAAAACGAAATAGAAATTTTCGACCAAATCTGCGGTCTTCATCAGGTAGTGTGAGTTAAACGTTGAAAGTTTAAATATACCTAAATAGTGCCACAAGGGACCCGTGGAAAAAACAAAGGAGCTAAAACATAATAAAGTAAAACCGCGAAATGCAGATGAAGTAAACAACAATACAAAAAGAATACAAAGAAACTGAAAAAAAATGGAGCTAAGATATAGAGTAAAAATCCACAAAATGCAAATGGAGTGAACAAACAAAACAAAAAGAATACAAAGGAACTGGAATAAAACTACAGTCACGCTGAAATTGTACGCGTGCGGCTGGCAAATATAAACAAACTAAGGTCAGTTTCTCAGTAGCCGATAAGAGTTTGGGAAGGGTTTATATTCATTAATGCAGTTTTTATCCACGATGGTTTGAAAACTTGGGTAAACAGTTAAATCTTAACTTATTCGTACAATATTTACAGTTTAAGTTGGCTGTTTTACCCTCGTGCTGTTCAGCTGCTTGTTGCTGGCTCAGAAAAGGATTCCATCGACAACGTCTTTAACAACAAGGAAGCGCCGGCTATCTCTAAGGCTGGTTTTAGGGGCAATGTAAATCATTCTCTCGTGCTCTTCACAAATGGCAAATCGTCTTGATCCAGAACACCGTTTCGCCTCTTTTAAAAAGTCGGATTCGTTTCTATAACACGGACTCAAACCAGGTTCATCTTCACTTTTGTCAATGAGGTTTGTCGCTTCATCTTCCCACAAGTTACTGAAATGTGGCAAATCCGGATAGATTCCGAATTTCCTGACCATGTATCCGGTAGTCTTCTCTTTTCTTCCATTCATTTTAAGACCGACCCATGGAAAAATGTTTAAGGCATAGAAAAAGTATTCCCTTGCAATATGTTAGTTTCATAGGAAGCGCCAGTTTGTTAGCAATATCTTTGCGCTTTTACAAATAACCAATTTTATATACCTCAATGGCAGCTCACACTGCCGACCAATGCTGAGTTCAACTGAAAGCTGCAGCTGCCACATTGAATAGAGTATAAGTCTTCGAGTCGCCAAGCTGATATGTTTCTCGGGACGAAATTTGATGTTCTTTAAACATAGATAGTTTTCTCATCCTGAATGTTGCAGCTGTCACAGTGAATGCTTTTGAATCATTTTTAAATCTTGTTGCTGTAACGTCGCAAAGCATGGAGTCGACTTTCTAACCGTTTCTTGGGGGATAAGTTGCCGCTTTTCAAGCATTGTTGTTTTTGTTTAAAATGTTAGACCCATTACGCTTTTCAATAGTTGTACTTGTCTTTGAGACAGGTGGTTATGCCGTTTCAATTTTCGTTTTTTGATCTGGGACTCGATTGGGACTTGTCTGGTCATCTCCCACAACTGTTCATTTAAATTTGTAATGACTTCCTTCCACCTAATGTTAAGCATGTTCCTGAAACACCTATTGGTAAATTACTGGGGTTTGTCGGTGTTGGTTTTTGTTACCCGCCAGGTTTCTCAAACGTAAAGAAGGACCGACTTGGCGCTGGCGTTGGTGTTGAAGATCCGGATCTTTTTGTAAAGTGAGAAAGCTTATGATCTTCGGATTGATCTTACGGTGTTGAACGCTTGACGTACTTTGTTAATTAGACACTTGATATCATCATATTCGCCCCCATCCTTACTGACTACACTGCATGCATGCCCGGGTAAACAAACTTGTCAACTTCCTTGATATTTTCTTGACGTAGTCGCACTGATTCTTCCTTTTTGTGTACACCCGGATGGCCTCCGTCTTCCCCATGTTGATTTGGAGACCATGCAATCTTCTCCTTTTTTTCAATACAGAGCCTTTTTTATATTTGAGATCCTATCAGTAACATCCTGTTACAAATATAATGGTTAAAAAATGCAAATTAACTCCAGTTTAAACGAAAACTAATAAAAGTAAGTCATGCGTTGCCAAGATGAGTAATCAATATTCATAGATTCCAACTGCGGGACAGTTAGGTCAGTGACACAAACACTGAATGCAGTAGAAAAGAGAGCAAATTATTAATGAAAGCAACTTTAATTTCATAATTTATGGTAACAAAATGATAACAGAAAAGAAGAATGTGAGTACAGTAGAAAAGGTGAATATGTGTATTGGATGAGTCTCGGCAAAGGTAAAAAACAGGGCGCGAAGCTGTTACTATATATATTGATTATAAACTGATGAATTATTTTAGCAAACTCTTTCTTGTCATAAATTCGTAAGCTGTAAAACTACCGCTAGAAGTAGTTTACGAATCGTGAGTAAAGTGCTGTCGAAAATGCAGTTTAGATAGTTTTTATGGAGAGAGAGTTAACAAAATTCTCTAAAAACAATATCATTGCATGGGATAAGGCATGCCCACTGAGTTTCTAGCATGTAAATCAAATAAGTAAAAGAACCTTTATCTATTTTTCGTTTTCGTGTGACGTCATAGGTCTCAAAAAAAAAAATTCGGATCAAAATTTAAGTTTGAACTCTATAAACTGTATTATTTCATATGTTTAAGAAAACAAAGATTAGAGTTATATTTCAATATTATCTAATGAAAATTCTAAATTTGCTCGATGTTTCTTCGTCGCCTTGCAAGACGCAAATTGTATCACACATCGTAGTCACGCTTTTTAAAAAATTCTCAAAAATCTATATATCTACGACAAACTTATGAGTTTAGTTATTATATCCTTAAAAGTGATATTTATATAGTGAAATATAATGAGATGTTTCAATCTTAATTAAAATGAACGCTTTGAAATTATAGTTGCCATGTTGGAGGCTATGTCAAGGTCCACCAACATGGCGCCGCCAGGGCGTTTGTAAAACCTAGATCGGATCATCGGATCGGATCATTGGATTGGATCATTGGATCGGATCAATGGAGCGGATTACTGGATGGGACCATAAGTCCTTGTTAAAAAAGAAACCCATGCAATAAACATTTCAGAAAATGAATAATCAAAACACTAATGGAAATCTAAAATAAAAAAATTAAAGAATTTCAAAATAGAGTAGATTGTGGAGCTAGGTTAAGGGGAGAGTACACATGAGGAAGTTTTTTCTTTAAATACAAACTTTTCAAGGAATTTATAGCATGTTTCAACGTATGACTACTAATCATCACCAGCAATTAGATGTTTGAGTCTCTTGTTACCATGGTAACGAAGCCAGCTGGAATAAACTGCTGAAAAGCACCCTTCCTTAAGAAAAAAATGAGCAAAAACAGCAAAACTGAATGACCTAAAAATATTTTTTGCAGATGGCCACTATGAATGTCTCTGGGATGAGCAGAGAATCTTACTTTATTTTAAGTAATTGCTGAAAGAAAAATGTTCAAGTCTAAAATTTAAAAAAAACAAGACTTTTTTCTTTAATCTTTCCCTGCCACACTAAAATAAAGCAGCATCTGGAGTTATACCTTGTTTTGGGTTTATTACAAAGAGGGTTTGCCCTACATAATATTCAGGCACAATATAATTGGCAAATTTGAAATCACAGTAGAAGAGTGTTTGCAATGAAGCATTTTTGCTTAGATACTAAAGCTCAAAATTATATGGGGTAAAAAAAATTGCTGGAGTTCAATTTCAACACTTTTTCGGCAACAAATAACAGTTGAGAAGGGCTCGTGACACATCAAAAGAGAGAAAAAAACATGAAGTTACCCAAGATTTGAAGCTAAACAGGATGGATTGCACTCAGATTTCTTAATTTTATGAATGGACTTAAATAATGAATGTGAAAAACAACAAATTTTGCCTGAAACACAAGCTATTTTACTTTCAACTTTCCATTAACTTAAGAAACATGATAAAACAATTGTTTGTCTACAGTGAAATTGAATTTTTATTGACAAACCTAAAAAACCCGAGCTGAAACCACGCATTTCTTGCTGGCATGTGCTGTCGATCAGCTACAGAACACAAATCTGCCCCATTGCATCATGGGAAAACCCGGCTATTTTGCACAGGGAAACACCAGTGCTCACGAATGAAAGCTTTTTATTTAAGTCTCCAACCAAGCTAAAATTCTGCACCAAAATCTTTTTAGACATTTTAGGCTTTCAATAAATTAAAACTAAGAGAAATGCAAAATGCAGCTGGCTGGGACTAAGGCAAACACTCGTAGGGCCCCTTTTCCATAATACAGCAAGCAGCCTGTGCTCCAACCAAGCAAACTGTCGTACGTATTTTGCTATAATCACAATGCCAATAAGCAGTTCTTCGATACTGGCAACGTTTAAGCCTATTCAGCCCTTGATGATGTGCTCAGGCACCCGAGATTTGCCCAGAAATGCCAAAAAAGAAATTTTTTCGGCCGGTCAGTATAAAACAAGGACTGCGGACTACGGACGGGGTATAAAACACGGACTGAGGTATAAAATACGGACTAGGACTACGAACTAGGTATAAAATACGGACTGAGGTATAAAACACGGATTGAGGTATAAAATTTGAACTAGACCACGGAATGGATATAAAACTGAAATGAATAAAAATGAATTATGGATTAGGTATTTTAGACTGCATATAAACGTAATCTTAGCTGAGAAATACTGAAGTTGAAGCTGGTAAGATATAAACTTTGCAAGGAAACTTCTTGGTTCAAGAACAAATTATTGGGGCAAATAATTTATGAGATTTGATAAAAAAATTATGTACGGTATTTTTATCGTAACGTGTCCTGTTATCTTTACACTGTGACTAAATGCCCGGCAATTGGTAATCGTCTTAAATAGACTATATTAAAATTTATACCTGGAAGTTAGACTTAGGCCCCGTCTACACGCGTACGTATCCGCTAATTTTTGTATCCGCAATTATTTTTATACGGATACACCTAGCGTCCACACGTGTCCGCCGTATACGCTTGTCGTATTTAGAGATTTCCGTATACGCTATCCCCAGTGAAAATTTCTGTGTATCCGGATTTGTGTGGACCGTTCATATCCGTATATTTTTGTATACGCTAACGTCAAAGTATCAGAATCAGTCTATTCCGCGCGAGATCTAGTCTAATCCTCTGAGATAGCCGGATACGAATCGGATACGTGTGGACGGTTGTATACAATTCGTATCCGCTATACGTGTGGACGCAGTATTTGTATCCGGATAAACAAAATTTGCGGATACATCTCCGGATACGTGTGGACGGGGTATTATTTATCATTTCAGTAAAGTAAAAACACAGAAGACTTCCTACTGGAATCGAGCCCGGATTTCCGCATGGCAAGTGATTACCTATGCGCCACTGAAACCGGTGACAGCCAGTTTTTAGATTACTTATCTTGCCACCATGAAATGAAAAATGTTTAGGATTTGTTTGAAAAGATCATGATAAGAAAGACAAACTTCACGTTTTGGAGTATTCAGGTTCTTAGGTTAGCATTAAGATGCATGTACACGTCATTTTGGTTTGCTTCAATGTAGACAATATCTGGCAAATTAATTTATAACCAAACTTGTTTAAGTTAAAAATATTTTAAGACTTGGACAGCTATATATCTATTTATACTTTTAAATGATCTCTATTGAAATGTAAAAACAGTTTTCGTGTCAGAAGCATACACTTTAGCGGTACCGTAAAACTGGCAACTGACTTGAATGCTATTTAGTTATTTAGAATAACCGTAGTGCTATTTGGGCTAACCGGACTGCTATTTCGTTTTAGAACCATAAATAAGTTGCTGGCTGTTCATTTAGTTTATTTGAGACCATGCCAGTGGTTGACGGGCACATAGTCATAGGCACTTTGTTGACGTTATTTTTCACGAAGTGGCTAAATGCCCGAAAGGGTCGTCTCAAAAAGACCGGCTATATCGGCGGCAGCCTTCGAAACCTGTTAATTAACAAAATGCGGTTATATTTATAATAAATTGCAATATAAAAAATACAAGTTTCAATGAAAAGTGCTTAAATAATTAATATAAAAAATAAGTGCAAATACTGTCTCGATAAGATGAAAACAACTAAATTCACAATTACAATCACGGTTGCAGCGGTTGTCAAGTCAATCTAGTGATCGTGTTTTATTGTTAGAAGTAGTGGCTTCCACGTTCGAGTTCGATAACATAATATTTTATATTTTTTTCCCATTTCATCGTTGATAGAAAGGGGAACCTGCTCCGCAGAAGCGAAACTGAAACATGTAGAGGAAACGTTTAATTCAGCTGACCCAGCGCAAAGAATCATTATGAGGGTTGAACTGAGAGATTTTAATATCAATATATCACACAATTTTTATATATCCTTAAATTTTTTCAATATTTTTTTACTATCATAACTATTAATGTAAATATTTTTAGATGAATTTGAAATAAAGTGATTATTGAGTTTATCATTGTTATTTTATTTTTATAATCTCCATCATTTAAAAAGTGCTCTTCACTTATCACACACCATCGTCAAGCAATTAAAAAAGAGATCTTTATGCTTAGCTAACACCAAGTACTTATGGATCAAAAATGGCTGCAGCTGTTGCAGAGGTACGCGGTGTGTCAAGTTTGTGGTCCAGTTACGTTCGTTGCCTTCATCTTTCAACATTTTTCAACCAACTTAGATTTTTCAAAAGGCCAATATGCACTTTTCCTGACTATAACCCTTTACTTGATCAAGACAAATTACCGTGTTTTAGTCGTTTTGAGACAAAGCATGTTGTTCCAGCAGTTGAGGTTCTAACAACAGAATTTGAGAGAGATTTTAACGAACTGGAAAACAAATTAAGCAGTAAGTAACGCTGAAATTAATTATTATTATTTCAGCAGCTGACAATGGTAATTTCAGTATTTTACGTAAAATATTTTATACAATTCGACCGGATGCTTAGACCAATTGGTAAAATGGGATGGTGCCATCTACAAAAAAGCTACTTTATTCCTGGCAGGGATTCATTAGTGAGGGCCCGATCCAGCACTTAGAATTGAGGAGAATTAAGCCTTGCTGCTTTTAGGTTTATATATCCACAAACGTTCGCGTTTATCGATAAGAGCATTAAACTATACACATTCAATATTTTAACGTACTGTGCCCGGATCCTCAAAACTCCGATCAAGTTAATCCTGGATTAAGAAAAAATTAAGAGACCAATTTTTTCAAAAGTAAAGCTTTGTGATGCTTATAAAATTCAGCTAGGTCTTACCAATAAAGAATCTTGTTAAATCCGAAATTCCAGCCCAAACCAAACTATAGAAGGTAGGAAACAGAAACATGGATTAAAAATTTAATCTTGGGTTAACACTAATTGGGTTTTGAGGAACTGGGCCCTGGTCCGAAAGTCGCATTGGAGCTGCATAAATTAGTGGAACCCAGTAAGGAAATTTAGCCATTTCATAACTTTTCCAACTGTGTCTGTGTATGGCGTAAACACTGTTTAAGATGTTACAGCATGTACCCTAAAAGTAATGTCATACGTTATTTCCACTTAACTTCAGAATACCCGGCCGTTCTCTGTAATTTATTCCTGTGCATTCCTCGTTTTCAAAAAAGTATGTGCTTAGTAAAATCAAGAACGGTAGGGGACTGGTATTCTGAACTTGCTCCATTATTTCTATTACTTCACACAGTACTTACAGTACGTATGTGATTGTTGTTAAAAGGTCTAAATCAACATCAGCTTATTGTGCTCAACTTGAAATCCTGGTGGTTTATTCTAGCTCAGTTTTGACACTTCTGACACCATGTTCAAAGATTCAACGACTGCCAAGATGGCAAAACAACTCAAAACAACGAAAACACAAGTCGCGCACGTAACTCGTGCACAGTCTCTAACTCAACTAATACTGTCACAGGGGACTGGTATCCTGAACTTGCTCCATTATTTCTATAACTTTACCTAGTATTTAATTATGTGATTGTTGTTTAAGGTCTAAATGATACAGACGTGTCCTGGGAAACAGTTGTGGAACCTGTAGAGTTAGTGAGTCATAGATTGGATTATGGTTGGGGTATAGTGAACCACATGAATGGTGTGCGCAATAGTGATCCACTACGACATGCTCATCAAAAGGTATGTTTTTTAACCCTTTCAGTCTTAGTAGATATCAGGCCACAACTTCTCCTTCTAACATAATTCATATAATATTAATAAAACAATTGGTAATAAGATACAGTAATGAAAACTGGTCAAACATTGCAAACTGTTACAGATTAAAATTGAAATTCTCTCAAACATTTTCACTGAAAAGTATATCCTCAAGTTAAGAGAATTCAACAAAACTACTGGGATTGAAAGGGTTAATCAATAGTATTAACAAGTACATTAGAGCTCTGTTGTTATGTACAGTAAGATACCAGTAGTCAATACAAAGTAATTATATAATTATGATTTTGATAATTTAACATAAGGTATATAGCTACTGATATATTTTATAATCTCATTGAAAGGTTAAGAATTCAATTTGACTCAATAATTAATCTACAAGGAAAACCTCTCTGATGCTCTACTGGAGTCGGTACTGAGCCCTCTGCTATTCATCATTGTTCTTGTCTCATGATTTTCATACAGGGTGCCCTTGGGGGCTGCTGTAAATTGATAACCTTGTTATCATCTCAGATTCATTATTGGGTTTGCAACAGATAATTAATATTGAGTTATTGGAAAGCTGGATATGAAATGAAAAGACAAACCTCATGATTCCAGGTTGAGCCTGGACATACTTAATGACTCTGAAAAATATCCTTTTGACATTTGTAGAAAAAAAGGTTGGTGTGAATTCTATCTTCTGTTTTTGCTTCTCTCAGTGGATTAACTGGAGGTGTAGTGGTATCCATTACTGAGTAACTCTTAATCCATCCTTCAAGTGCAGATGTTTTCAGGCCATTTCATTGATAGCAGGTCATCAGACTGTATTCGGTTGATGTTCAACAGCTTGATGTAGTTGATTCCTTTGCTATCTACAGTATGTAGGTGACAGCACTTCAATCTACAGTTAGTGGATCTGGATGTAAGGCTGCCACTGTAACTAGGATTTAAGGGCTGCCTGGGGAAAGTTCTGGGACTTGCTGCTGATGGTTCTGAGAGTTTGTCTTTACACACACATGATAGAGTCTGCAGCAGTTGTGTCAGGGGGGATGGGGGGGGTGTTGCATGTGTTATGCTAACCTTGTGAATGCTGGTCCCTGAAAAAAGTGAGATTATAAAACAATAACTACAAGAGATATATCTAGGTTGTTAAGATTTATAAAGATAAGAGAAATTACTTAGTATACATATAAAATGTGCTTTTTGCTAAATAAATCAAATAATTAATTCATATTAAACTGTAAATAAAATATTTATAATAAAAAATAATATTATTAAATATTAATTAATTGTATGTCAGAGAAAAATACAAAATAATGTGGTACTTTTACAGGTTTTTTCAATGACAATTTAATTAAATTGTTAAATTGCTTTTACTAAAGAAAACCTAAATATTTCTTTTGTGGCAGGTTTTACCAGCGGTTGTTAAGCTGTCAACTAAAGTTGCACAAAGCCTACCATTATATAATGTTATGGAGGTATTGGACGTATAATATATTTCTTGGTCTTGTAAAAAATTAATAATATAATTTGTGTTTTTGTTTTTGGAAAAAAATAACCACTGGATCAAAATTTTATTTAAGCACTGACAACATTATTTTTTGAATTTCTTCATTTTATGGCCAACAAATACTGTACTCATGAAAAATTAAACATAAAAGTATGTTGTTTTGATCCTTACTTTTAATTTTTAGTTAATAATCTTTTATTGTGAAGCACTAGCTTGCTAGAACAACATGTTCAATTATGGGAGATGACTTGTGCCTAAAATTAGCTGGTTGTCATCCCTAAAATATATGTTTGGAAGAAAAAGAAAACTTACTTACCGGAAGGTCAGGAAGCCATTACTTATTAGGAATTCCTTTAATTAATTGTTTTTATTGACCTACAGTGCAGTAGACTTGCTAGCTAAGCTAGTACATAATACAGTAGGCAAGCATTTAGTGGATCAGTCTTAACCCTAATTTCTCCCGGTCTCCTACATAATGGCTCAAATCTCCTACATGATCAAAACAATGAGATGTAACCAATTACCATAATTATGGACACTCCATTGCAAAACACTAGTGTCTCAACATGCTCGAAACCTGTTGCTGTTGGTTTACATTTCATGAATGAGTGACAGCACGCAATAAACAAGATTTTATTATATACTGTAAACACTGTTTAACTTAAGTATTTCTGTTTGGTTTACTTTGTTGAATCCTGCATCTATAACATCTTGAGGTCCGGACACTATCAGAACAAAGTCATTTGTGAGAAAAACACTCTTTGTAGTGTACTGTTTTACTCCTTACATACCCTAGCTCACACTACCCCATCCCTCCAAAAAAGTGCACTCTATAATCTCAAGATTTTATCATTCCGGGGGTTGATAGCTGTGGGCAAGGAAACTATAATTAAAACTCCAAACAATCATAGAAAAGAGAAGAAAAACCACTTCTCCAGGCATATACAGTAGTACTGTAGATAACATTAATTAGGATTTGAAGAAGTTTTCTTAAACCAACTTTGTTTGCAACCGGTTGTGATCTTACAGTAATCTTGTACAAAATTTAATAATGAAATATATCACTGACTGAAATGAGTATGTGTTCTGGAAATTGTATACAGTACTGTAACTAAATTATTTGTTGATCATTTTATATATCAGAAACTAAAAATTGAGGATGCATCTTTGGATGAAGGTCAAAAGAGAATCATCACTACTTTTCTTCGAACGGCAAGGAACGGAGGTGTTGCACTCAAAGGAAACAAGAAAGAAAAATTCAATGACATTGTTGTCAAACTAGCTGAGTTAACAACAAAGTTTAGGTGGGTACAAGAAAGTTATTCTTGTTTGCTGAAAACAAGTTGCAGACTATTTCAAATTCTCAATGTACAGTATAAAAAAAAACTCAATTATGCAGCAATGATATGTGAAGGTTCAGTTTAAGAAAAGGTACAATTATGTACAGTATATTGTATTCTAATTTTCTCCCCACTCTACTGGTTATAGAGAGAGAATGTATGATCATGAATACAATATTTAACAATTATTCCAAGAGTGGACATTGGATATGTGATGGTAGCCAACAAGGTGCGTAATGCCGAGTTGGAGCCCTATAATCATGTCATATCCAACCAGCACGAATGTAATGATTATTTTATTTAATTTCTTGAGCTTTCCAAATCCTTTGATAATTGAAAATAACAACAAACTTTTAATAAATTGATAACTGAGATTTTCTGTTAGTTTTCATCTTTGGTATATAAGCTGATAACCAAGATTGAGTGAACCATGCAATCAGAATGCTAGAAATGCAAAGTTCGAAGTGAGCTGTTCCACTTGGGCTGCACCCATGTTTTATTTGTTCCTTGCTGACTAGATATCAATTGATATGCACAATGCAATGACAGCGTTGCATTGATCATACATATTAAATAACCTTGGTCTATATTGTTTATTATATGTATGGTACTCTGTATAGTGTGCAATACACAATTTCATTAAAAGTCTGTACTATTGGTACTTTTACAGTAAGCCTTAGGGTGTGACAACAAAATTCGATTCTGATCAATGGATATTTAATTTGAGTTGTTCAAAACCGAAGGACATAAATTAATACCTAATCAAAACTTTATAGTACATTATTATTATTAAATAAATTAAATTTGTGCCCCTTCAATCAACCGTGACCGGTGGTCCCTAGTTACAGGAACTACTTATAAAAACAAATGAATTGAATATCCCCCAAACAACTATACACTTTTATGAATTATTTATTTTTATCTTTTGTTTATTTGCTACCTAAAGTTGTATGCTAATAAAACCGATTACAAGTAAATAATGACATTAGCATAGAATTACCTAATTCCATCATGGAGGCCATATTTACAAGTTGGCCTTTGCATGATTATATGCCCAATCATCATCATCAGTCCAGTTTTGATCCGGTTTTATCCCATAAACGAGGTTTTGGCTGGATTTACCCCACTCTGCCAGCAATCTCTCCCACTCCGACTCTCCATCTCTCTCGATTCATTGCATCTCCTTTTTCAAACCAACACTCTTACTCTCCTTCTCCACCTGCGATCTCCATTTCTTACTCGGTCATCCTCGCTTCACGTTTCCCTTCACTTCAAACTCCAATGCCTTCCTCAAAATATGGCCATCATCCCTCCTTAACTCATGCTCATACCATCTCACTCCATTCACGTTTGCAACTTCAACTTCAACTTTATTATTTTTATCATATGTGTTACAGTTTTCACACCGCCTGAAAATAGCAGAGCTAGTCTAGGCAGGCGGTGTGAGGACAGAATTCTTACATGTAATAGAAAGAAAAAAGTGAAAAACGCTCATTAAAAAGGTATAATAATAAAAGAGAGTGAAAGTGTAAGCAGTGTGAGATTCTAAAATAAAATAAAAATTACAGCCTAACTCATTTTGTTCATTTCGTCAATTATTAAAGGAAGGTCAGCATAATTATCCCGTTGTCCCAGAATACTAAAAACATTTCTTTGGATTTCTTTTTTGAAAAGATGCTTTGGCAATTCTTTAGTGTTTTGGATAGGCTGTTCCATATTTTTGCACCAATCACAGAAAAAGAATTCTTGTGTCGATTGGTCTTCGAAAATTTAATGTAATAATTGTCAGATGAAGACGAACGAGTTTTGTATTGATGCACGTTTTTAGTGAGAGTAAACAAATCTGAAATGTTAGGTGGAGCAGAGTCATTAAAGATATCATGCATTAA